>JAVJIF010029075.1:0-89836 GCA_038442645.1 Agave tequilana
CTTTGGGACAATCACATAAAACTCAGTGTTTATGTGACAGATTTGGAAATCAATCCACTACATGCGGGAGAATGCAAGAATTACTTTTTTTAAGTGAAACTAACATAGTAATCCGCCAGACTTATCTATCACGTTCTCTAGTTTCCAGCTTTATGTTATCTCAGGAACATGATTTTAATGTGAGAAAATATGTACTCTGGCTATTATAATTTCTATAATGGTAACAGGACAACGGGGTTGTCACTTTATACATGATCATTAACAATGCATCGGATTCTTCTCAAATAGTTTTAATAAACCTTTTGGTAAAATCAATCATATCTCATGAATTTTGTGTATTTATAGATACTCTTATTGAGATGGCAACTTCACGTGGCTGGCTTGAGAAATCTTGCCTATATTGGTCTGGGTCGTCCTTAAACTGATAGTCAGGGTATAAACTATAATTTTCGGCAGCATGATACCTTCTTTGAAGTCTTAGATTCTATGGGACCTGTGCTTATATATGTCAATAATGTAACTGCTAGATCACATTTCTTTTGTATAATTATAATCAGCTGGTAGACAGTTTGTACTCAGCACTTCTTGGATCTAGGAAGGTAAAATTTAAGGGATACGGTTGGTTAATCTGGTCCCATAGTTACTATTGCAATTATTTTGATGCAGGATTTCCAGTACTTCGATCATGTGCTACAATGATCATGTTTTAAATCTCTAGAATGCACAAGCTATTATTACATCTGACACTCAACAACAAACATTCAAGTGGTGTTAATCAACAGAAGCTAATATCGCAATTTTTGTGTCCATTGGTCCAATTACTTTGGATCAAGACACCATAAGAAAAAGCTTGATTTTTTTTTTTTTGGGGTGCTTTTTGGTTGTCAAATAGTTCTCCATAATCTTTGCAGACTTGAATTATTCGCAAACTCTTAACAAGATCATGAATTTCATGGAAGTTAGTAGAGAACTTTCAGCTCAGCATTGCACTTACCATGAAATGCTTATTCACTAGAAACTTTTAGCTTATTTGACTAATCTTCTAATTTCATGTTGTTGTTAATATACGAGTGCATTTAGTTTGCACCTTAGTAATTTTGTCTGAATTTGGGCTGTCTTATTTGTGTGTTATTTACATTTCCAATTGTTTTTCGCACAATAATCATGACTCGGTGACTGATCATTCGATAATTCTGCAACACATATTTGAGATGCTCGTTGATCTTTCTGTCATATTAATACATAAACCGTAATTTTTCTCTCTCTTTCTAACCTTCATTTTACTCACATTCTTCCCTAGGTTCTGATTTCCGAGATATAGGAGCAGCTGGATTTCTCAGCCAAGAGCCTTATCAGTTAGAGCAGGTATCGAAAAGTTTCCGAATCCTAAAAAACCCTGTTTGTTCGCGATCACACACCACAAGTGCTTGACATTATGGATTTGCATGCAAGCCTCGGGGAATCTGCTGCTGCGAAAATGGGATACACGTTGAACTGTGGTGCACTGCACACCAGACTCCAGATCTGGGCTCCCATTGGAGGAGACCATCAGGCAGAGAGAGTTTGGCACCAATGAAGTGCAGTGCATGTACCTGTTGTCCTTTGTCTCGGCCTCGAAGATCTTTTTGTCTGAACACTTCTCTAATGACATCGCCGATTCTGGACTGTTATCTTCTCTCTTCTCACTAATAGAGAATTTGTACTGCCTCTGCTCGAACCCACGTGGTTACAGCTAATAACAACTCGAGGAGGACTAGTTATTTCTTGTGATCCTCTCTTATGACTGCTCTCTCTTCTGTTATTAACTCGAGTCCTACTATCTTCTGTTATTAACTCTTGAGTCCTACAGTTCTACAATTCAAAGAGCAAAATTGAAGCAGCTTTTTTTCGTATTCTCTGTAGCTGCCAAGAGGTGGTCCTTCCACTTCTTGTTTGGTTATTGGCATGATGCAGTTATTTTGATGTCAGGAGCATGAAATCATCCGTGTGGTGAGAGCTTTTTCTCTTTCATGACAATTTGATGGCTTAGGCCTTGTTTGTTTGTTGGAAAATTGCTCATAGAGAGAGCTTTTTCTCTAAATTATATGAGCCCCATGAGCTTTTTAATGTGAGTTGTTTGTTTGACTGAAAAAAAAATGGGCTGAATTTTATGGGCCTCACGGGATTTTTGGTGTTGTCAGTTTTCCTCCCATTTTGACTGGAAAATGCTGGTTTCTGACAGGGTCTATAAAAAATTAATTTGTTGGTAGTTGAGCTGTGTTAGAGGGTGATTTTTTATCATTATATGTGAGCCCCAATTTTGCTTTTCTTTGCCATGTTTTCTTAGGCTCCAAACATGGCTCATATCAAAAATGAGCTGAGCTCATTTTTGCAGCCTATTGTCAGATTTTTCTCAACAAGAAACTAACTCATGTCAGTTTTCTGAGGTTTGTTTTCCTTACCAAACAGGCCAATACTCTGCAAGGTTAAGAGAGCAAGGAAAAGGGGACATTTTGGATGACGCAATGATCATGGCAACTTTGTATGCTGAGAGAGACCATTTTTTAAAGAAAGAGTTTTTTTCTTGTGAAATTTGATAAGTTATAGATTGACATTCGACAATATTAATTAGTTCTACAAACTTAACTGAGATAATGCAGAAGAATTAGTGTTGCTAATACTTGAGAGGATGGGTCAACTTCCATAGCCCTAACATCTCTCTCTCTCTCTCTCTCTTCTCTCTCTCTCTCTCTCTCTCTCTCTCTCTCACACACACACACACACACACACACACACACCCCCCACACAACTTCCATAGCCCTAACATGGTGAGACAATACCACCAACTCTTTAGGTATATCTGCCCAAGTGTACAATATCAAGGATTGAGGATAGATCTCTCTCTCTCTCCCAATATCAAGGATTGAGGATAAATCTCTCTCTCTCTCTCTCTCTCTCTCTCTCTCTCTCTCTCTCTCTCAATTTCCCATTGCCCTAACATGGTGAGACAATACCACCAACTCTTTAGGTATATCTGCCCAAGTGTACAATATCAAGGATTAAGGATAGATCTCTCTCTCTCTCTCTCTCTCTCTCTCTCTCTCTCAATCAATCAAGACTCAGTAACTACAAATTGCTAGTGAAAACCAATAGTATAGTATTCATCACCCTAGATTTTTTACCTCATATTGGGTTGGCTTTGGGCCACATTAACTGGCTACTTAGACTCTTCCATGTGCTGCTGCCTGTTAAAGTCATCTCTCAGACTTCACATGACTGAGATAACAAAGAAACTTTGTGCAGACACCTCCAAAAGAGCTAATTGGACCCTTTATAGGGGGATAATGTCAAATTTGATTCCTAGTAGAAGCAATTCTCTTTTCCCTGCCCATACAGCATTTCAGGCTCATAATACGGCCTTTCAACAAGGTCGTTGTCTGATTTTAAACTTGAGACCTCTTGTTACTTGATCCGACCACATACAAGTGAGTCTGGTGTCACACGCAATTTTTGGACAGAATAACATCATATAGAGGTGTCAAACAGGCCGGGCCATGCCGCCCATCTCGAAAAAGCAGGCCCCCTTTGGGGAACTCGCATCCGGCCTGCGATCCGCAAGGGTTGGGCAACACGGACTGGGCCAGATTTTAATTAAAAAAAAATGAAAATCTGAAAATTTCTAAAAAAAATCTTAAATTTTTAAAAAATAAAATTTGATGTTTTACAATAAATTCTAAAAATAAAAAATTAGCAAAATTGCTACAAGTTGTGACAAATATAATTTTTTTTATTAATGATCCAATAGAATAGATAAATGTATACAAATACAATTGAAGTATAAATTAAAAAAAATTGAAAATTTATCTTTCACACATTGAAGATTCAAAGTCTTTATTCATCTTCTGGGGAGTCTTCTGGGAAGTCTTCAATGAGATCATCAATTATTTTATTTTGGCTTCTCTTTTCCGCATCTAGTCAATCTTTCCCGCACATGATCATCTTGATTGCTTCTGAATCAGACTTAGACGGTTCCTCGTATCTTGTAGCACTCGACTACTTGTATTAAAAGCAGACTCCGACAGTACTGTAAATGTCATAGGGGTTAGTAAATCACGTGCTTGACGGAAAGCACATGATAAGTTGATCCATTTGATTTCCACCATGTCAAAATTTTCAAATTATCAAATCCTAAGTCTGCATCAATCTTAGAAGTGTGGCACGCGCTGGATATATAGTAGAGCTCATTAATGTGTTAGAGGTTCTTGATTTTTTTTTATGCTCATAAAAGACCTGAAAATAATGAACTTTTATTCTTAGAAGAAGAAGTTTAAAATGACGAAGTAGATTGTTTATTTTCAAATTGTGCTTCATAATAATCATACAATGATTTATAGAAGCCTCAATTTCTGCCCACATTCTGGTAGCACTATCATCATATTCCATTATTTCATAAAAAGTTCAATTAAAAATTTACACCCATGAAATTTAATGCGAGGATTTATAATAGCAGCAAAATAAAAAAATATAAGAAAAATCTCTAAATTATTTATTAAAATTTTTTTCCATAGAAGCAATAATATCTCGAAGAAAATCGTTATTTCTGCATGTAGAAACTATCTCGGTAATTTCAGTTAACCCATAAAACACTAAAGTAGTTGTGGGATAATAAATACCAAAAAATAATTTTGTTACTCTTTCAAATCTTTTAAAAACTCACAAATAACTTTACAAATTTCCCATTCATCCTGGGAAATAAATTAATCAGGCAAGTAGACATAAATTAACATATTTATTGCCTGCTGTTAAGGAATAGCTCTTCTTAATATAATATATGTTGAGTTCCAACAAGTTCTTACATCTTGAGGTAATTTTTTAATAAGTAGACTAAGGCAGGACAAATATGTTTGAAGGTTTGTCATCTTAGGCCGCTACTTTTAATAAATATAATAGTTTCTCTGAATTTTTTTAATATAATCATTAATTATTCTTAACTATCTTGTAGGCACAAGTTAATAATGTGGCAAACACATCTAATATAAAAAAAATTTACCATTCAAACAGGTTTTGATAATTTTTTAAAATCTCAATTGCAGCAGTTTTTCGCTAGCATTATCAAATGAAATAACAAAAATTTTAGAAACAATTCTATATTCTCTAACAACCTGCGTTATAATCTTACTTAAATTGGAAGCATTGTAAGGATTGAAAAAAAATTAAAATCGATAATTTTTTTATTTAAAATCCAATCAGAATCAATATAATGTGCAGTAATAAGTATATAATGATTGTCGTTAAGAGCTTCTCAACAATCAGAAGTAAGTGCAACTTTATGTGATAAGAAGACAAAGTTGTAATTAACATTTATTTTTGTTCTTCAATAACTCTAAACGTTTCTATTCTTATAGTATTCCTACTAACTGGCTCAGAATCCGGATTATAAGTTGTTCTAATATATTCTATAAATGCCTCATCTTCAACTATACTAAAAGACTGCTCAGAGCGAATAAGATATTTAGCTAAATTAGTCTTATCTGTAGCACGATTATAAGTAAAAGTGAGACCTCTTGTTACTTGATCCGACCACATACAAGTGAGTCTAGCGTCACGCGCAATTTTTAGACAGAATAATATCATATATATAGGTGTCTAACAGGCCGGGCCGAGCCTGCCCATCTCGAAAAAGCAGGCCCCCTTTGGGGAACTCAGATCCGGCCTGCGACCCACCCGGGTTGGGCCCGTGCTAACACGGGTCGGGCCAGATTTTAATTAAAAAAATAAAATCTGAAAAATTCTAAAACAAATCTTAAAATTCTAAAAAAAATAAAAGTTGATGTTTTACAAAAATTCTAAAAATAAAATATTAGCAAAATTGCTACAAGTTGTGACAAATGTAATTTTTTTATTAATGATCCAATAGAATAGATAAATGGATAGTACAAATTTAAAAAAATTGAAAATTTATCATTCACACGTTGAAGATTCAAAGTCTTTATTCATCTTCTGGGAAATCTTCAATGAGATCATTAATTATTTTATTTTGGCTTCTCTTTTTCGCATCTAACCAATCATTCCTACACATGGTCATCTCGATTGCTTCTGACGCCAGATAGTTCCTCGTATCTTGTAGCACTCGACTACCTGTATTAAAAGCAGACTCTGACGTTACTGTAAATGTCATAGGAGTTAGTAAATGACGTGCCATGACGGAAAGCACATGATAAATTGATCCATGTGGTTTCCACCATGCCAAAATTTCAAAATTATCAAAATCCTGAGTCAGCATCAACCTTAGGAGTTGTGGCACGTTGGATATAATAGTAGAGCTCATTTAATGTGTCAGAGGTTTTTGATTTTTTTGATGCTGATAAAAGACCTGAAAATAATGAACTTCTATTCTTAGAAGAAGTTTGAAATGATAAAGTAGATTGTTTATTTTCAAATTATGCTTCATAATAATTATACAACTGATTTATAAAAGTCTCAATTTCTACTCACATTCTGGCAGCATTATCATCATATTCCATTCTTTCATAAAAAATTTCAATTAAAAATTTACACTCATGAAATTTAATGCGAGGATTTATAATAGAAGGAAAATAAAAAATATAAAAAATCTTTAAATTATTTATAATTTTTTTCTATAGAAGCAATAATATCTCGAAGAAAATCATTATTTCTGCATGTAGAAACTATCTCGATAATTTCAGTTAACTCATAAAATACTAAAGTAATTGTGGGATAATAAATATCAGAAAATAATTTTGTTACCCTTTCAAATCTTTTTAAAATTCAAAAATAACTTTGCAAATTTCTCATTCATCCTGGGAAATAATTAATCAGGCAATTAGACATAAATGAACATATCTATTGCCTGCTGCTAAGGAATAGATCTTCTCAACATATTATATGTTAAGTTTCAACAAGTTCTTAAATCTTGAGATAATTTTTTAATAAGTAAACTAAGCCAGGACAAATATGTTTGAAGGTTTGTCTTCTAGGACCGCTATTTTTAATAAATATAATAGTTTCTCTTAATTCTTTAATATAATCATTAATTATTCTTAACCATTTTGTAGACACAAGTTAATAATGTGGCAAACACGTCTAATATAAAAAATTTACCATTCAAACAAGTTTTAAATAATTTTTAAAATCTCAATTGCAGCAGTTTTTCGCTAGTATTATCAAATGAAATAGCAAAAATTTTAGAATCAATTCTATATTCTCTAACAACCTACATTATAATATTACTTAAATTGGATGCATTGTAAGGATTGAAAAAAAATTGATAATTGATAATTTTTTATTTAAAATCTAATCAGAATCAATATAATGTGCAATAATAACTATAATAACTATATAATGATTATCGTTAGGAGCTTCTCAACAATCAGAAATAAGTGCAACTTTATGTGACAAAGAAGATAAAGTTGCAATTAACATGTTGTTTTTGTTTTTCAACAACCCTAAACATTTCTGTTTTATAGTATTCCTACTAACCGGCTCAGAATCCAGATTATAAGTTGTTCTAATATATTCTGTAAATGCCTCATCTTCGACCATACTAAAAATGTTCAGAGCGAATAAGATATTTAGCTAAAGTAGTCTTATCTGTAGCACGATCATAAGTAAAAGTGCCTAGCGTGCCATCTAAAGTGCTAATTTGGATTTGTCATGCTTAATGTTCGGAGTGCTACTCTTAATAGGTCTGCTTAGTGGGCCGGTTCTAACATTTTTGGGAAAAGTATATGAAAATCTGGGCACAACTTCCATTGAACCCTCCTAACTCCATCAACGATTACTTTATTAAAATATTTTCAAACTTCAAATTTAAGATTTGTAGAGGTAGTTGATACTTCGGGAGAGCTAACAAGTATATGAGTAACAGTGGCAGATTCATAAGAAGCATTAAAATCTAAAGATTATGTTAATGAAATTTGTGAAGCGTCAGTTAAAGGCAAATCAAGAGTTAATCACTCTTCATTACTCAAACTAAAACTACAATTAATTCTAGAACCAAAACTTCACTAGGGCCTGTTGATAAAGAATGTGCATTCATTACTTTTAATTTGACAAGAATATAATTATCTCACAAATGCAATTCCACAGAGAGAGCTTGTAGAGCTTGAGAGCTAGTGGAGCTTGAGAAGTTGAGAGAGAGAACTTGAGAGAGAGAAAGAGCTTGTAGCCTTGTAGACCTTGTTGTTGAGAGCTTCAGAAACTTCGTAGAGAGTAGAAATTTGTAGAGAATAGAAATTTGTAAAGGATTTATGTTGTGATGAAATAGAGTGGGAAAGATGGAGTATTTATAGAAGGGAAGAGGGGGGCTATTTGTAATTTTTTTGACCAAAATTTCACCCAAAATAGATTCGACCCGTTGGGATACTATTTGCAAAAAAAAATTACAAATAGCACCCCAAACACTAAAATAGTCGTTTGGTTTGTGTGTGTGTGTGTGTGGGGTGGGGGGGGGGGGGGGGGGGGGGGTGGGTTTGCCAAAAAAAAAGGCAAAATCCCCCCAATGACTCTTTAAGCCATTGGAGAGGCGGGCCCCTGCCTAATGGCTAAAATAGCCGTTGGGGGCTCCCGTGCCAGGTCGGCCCAAGACAGCTGTGCCAAAACTCGTGTCCAGGTTGGGCACGTGCCCGACCCAGTCTGGCCCGGGCAGGCCGTGGGCTGCCATTTGCAAACCTGTGTCTAGCCGTGGGGGAGCCGAAACCGGGCCGGGCCTAGCCAGGTAACCAAGCGGGCCGTGCTCGTGCGGGTTGCCGGCCCGGCCCAGTTGATACCCTAATCATACAGCTACATATTGGACAAAACCATATCAACACCCAAATTCATTGGATACAGGACTCTCTCCAAAATTTAGTGGCTCACATCAACATCCAACTTGCAAATTATGCCTGCAATCAGGCAGCCACTCCATTTTCTTGAGAATCTGTATACTGTTTGATTGCAATAATCCTCTAGGACTGCTTCAACCCTGGATTATTATTGATCCAATTAACAAAACTGCAAGGTTAGTTCAATAATATCAAATCTAAATTAAAAGAGTAGTGATAACAAACACTCTACAGCTAATCTGTCTCTGCCAGCACTGCCAGTTGGAAGTTGTTTGTTTTCTGGCAGTATTATTCAAGCAGTTACTGAAGCAGACAACCAAATACAGATTTCATCAATTTATACATTGAATAGCTAAACATGAGAAAAATTCTAGTTCTTGAACAATTTTGATTGGAGCAATTGAAAGAAGAAAGAAAGAAAATCCCATCAAAATATACAGCACAAAGGCTAGAGAAAAATGCCAACCTCTCTAAAAAGAACTATGCCACTAAACACAAATCCAAGAACCCTGAACATCCTTCCACCCTAACAAAACCCTCTCATTGACAAAATGAACATACAATAACTTCACCCCTTCAGTCTCCCACCAAAATCAAAATCATCCTCCAAATGAGAGAACCAACCAAATGCATCGGTGATTCAATTTGCTATGTAACCATGACAACAATTTTAAACAGTACAAAGTTTGTTTGGTGTATATACACTCACTTGCTGTCAACCTCGAACTAGAATGGCAGCAATGGCTCCTTTATCTTCTTCTTCGCCTTTCTCGCCCAGTGCCATCAATGGTATCCCCTTATACTTCTTGAATTGTAGAGCTCGACCCGGCCTTTGGCCTCCGGCAAGAGTGTATCCAACAGAGGATCTTGAACCATGTACCCCTGCTTCGACGCCCATTCAAGCACGCTGCCCACCTGAGCCTCAGCCAGCGATTCGCTCTCTGGCACATTATAAGCAATGTAGCATAACAAAACCAACGAAGCAATCTGCACCATCTGTTCGCCGAAATACACCAGCTGTACCAAATGCTTGGCCCCTCCAGCATTGATGATGGATTTTGAATGATCGTTGTGCAGGTAATTCTCCGTGCATGCAAACTTGGTGAGGGCAATGGCTGCCTCTTTTGAGACAATGGGTTCCCTCTCATCGAGCAAGCGGACCAGTGGCCCTATGATTCGGGTCTCAGTAGCCCGAAACGTTCTCGACAAACAGCCCAATGCCACAATGCAGGGGACGAGCAGGTCATCGTACTCCGCCTTGTCAACGATTCTGATGAACTGATCAATCACCGCTCGTGCAGCCGGGGAATTGGGTTTGAACGCGGACCGTCTGAGGTCTGCGTCCTGCTCAGCCACCTGCGCAATCTCCATCAGAGCCATGGCCGAATTGTACTGGACCTCGTCAGACCCTTTCTCCAACAAAACAGCAAAACACAACAATGCTTTTGATTCAGTGATGCTCTTGCAAATCGCAGTGTTGCCCTTTGCAAGATGCCACAGTGCCTTTGCAGCCATTGCCTTCATGTAAGCTTTTGTCGCGGGGTCCTCAAACTCCCTCCCCTTAATGCTGGCGCCGGCGAGAGTAATGTGTTTCCCTTGGGCGGCGGCGGCTGGTGCTTGCCGTTGATGCTCCCATTGTTGTGCGAGTGATGGCTGTTGCTCTGGGGAGGAAGACCAGAGGACTGACTCTTGCCGGACTTCTGATTATTCATCGACTGAATCAAATTGTGCATCTGATTCTCGTTCTTGCTCGTCGGCTTCCCAGCCAACGGATACTTCACCTGGCTGTGCTCAAGACCCTCGATTCCTCCGGCGGCGGCATCGACATTGCTGTTGTTGGCCATCACCATGGCGCCGTGAATGGATGTGACCTTGGAGGGGATGGTGTACTTGCTGTGTTCCTGCACCGTCTCGAACGCGAGATGGCTGACGAGCAGGCGGATCACGTTGTTTTGGGCGAAAGCGTCCTGGCATTTGGGGTGGTTGGCGGCGAGCTCGGCCACGGCCCAGGCCACCATGGCCTGCACCTTCATGGGCCCTTCTTTCAGGACCTTGGAGAAGACCGAGCAGACGCCGGCCAGGACCATCTGCTCCACGCTCTCCGGGTCTCGGCCAAGCAGGCCGATGGCCCGGGCCGCGTTCTCCTGGCCCTCGATCTGGCCGTCCTTGACGAGCCTGAGGAGGGGGCCCACGCCGTCCTCCTCGATGATGAGCTTGCCGTACCTGTCGTTGTCGCGGGCGAGGGAGACGAGGCTGGCGGCGGCGTCGGCACGCGCCTCGTAGTTGCCGGTGTGGAGCGTGGCGATCTGCTCCCAGATGAGGAAGAGGATGGGCTCGTTCTGGGCGATGGGGGGGAGGCCGAGGTGCATGTCGCCGTCCTCGTCGCCGCCGGCGGATACGCGGAGGAGCCAGGAGACATCGCCGAGGGAATTGTCGAGGTGGGTCGACATTTTCTTAAAGGCGGCGGCGGGGATGATGGTGAAGACCCGCTTGAGGACCCCGCCGGCGCGGCACTTGGTGACGAGGGCGAGGGCTTTCTCCAGGACCTGCTCGGTGTCGTCCATGATGCGGCGCGTGGGCCGCTCGTAGAGGTCCACGCGCGCGGCCTGCCGGAGGAGGGTGGAGAGCTTCTCGGTCTTGGACTTTAGCTCCGCGCACTCGGCCTTGAAGTTGAACGCGTCGTCGGCCCATTTCGTCACCTGATCCGCCAGCATCAGCGGCTTCGTCAGCACCGTCTTCACGCCATCGCCCATCATCTTTCTTCGCCAATCTCAATCTGCAGATCTCAACTCTGAACCAATTTCAGATTTTTTTCAAAACTTTTCGAGAATCAAAAAGTGGGGGAAAATTAATTGGAAGAAATTTTTGGGTGATGAAGGAGGGAGGGAGGGAATTGGGGGGATTTACACGGTCAGACGCGTTTTGCTCCTGCTCCCACTCACGTCTGTCTGTCTGTCTCCTCCAATTTTATTACATTACATTACATGCTTTATTTGTTTTCTTATTTCTATTTATTATTAATGTACGTTATTAATTAATTAAATTAACGTGGTTAAAGTGGTGGTGGTATCTATAAATAAATGGTGATATTTAACAATTTTAATTATGAGTGACTGGTCCTGGGGGAGGGGACCGGGCTGAAGGGATGGATGAATACGGCCAGACCGGGCGGTTCGGTTCATTATTATTAAAAAAAATTAGGTCAGATTGAGAATTCAAATTTAGTAATTTATCGAGAGATTCGGGTTTCAGATTATTCAAATTCACTGTTTTTTTTTGTTAAATATGTTTTGTTTTCAAAAAATAAATAAAAAATTGAATGGTTTTCTTACTCAGCTGTATTGTTTTTATTTTTATTTTCTCAAAAATCTTGATATATCTAAAATAAGCAAATAAATTTATAAAAATCATATATAGTACTCTTGATCAAACTTAAGTGAAATAAGTATAAACATATTCATTGCAGTTATCGGGTTATCCTTTTTAAGAATTAGATCTATTTTGGATCCATGCTGTAAGGCTGTAAATGGGTCGTATCGGGTCGGGCGTGCTTGAAGTACTTTTATATTTGAATGGCCAAAAGAGGACGTTTTTTTTAAGGGATCAAACATGCCAGTCAGGTCCGGATGGGTTTGGGCTTCGGATGGGTTCCACCAAATCAGGCAGATTGGTTGGATTAAATTTCAAATTAGTGGAGTAACCACATTGTTTGAAATAAAACTTATATATCTATTTAAATTTTGATGATAAATAATATTTAAAGTTAATATTAATTTCAAAATTCCCATCAAAAACTTTATTCAGAAGCCATCACAATTAGGGGTGCCACCGGATACGGATTATCCGCGGATATCCGCATCCGAATCCGCCTCCAATCCGGATACGGATATCATTTTTTCACATCCGTCAATATTCGTATCCGTATCCATATTCGAAAGGTAGGTGCGGATACGGGTATGGTAAAAGTAATATCTTATTCGTATCCGATCCGATATCCGAATGTTGCGTGCTTCATAATGATATCGGTATGGAGAAGACTATTCTTCAATAGAATAAGGCATTAAATTTTGATATTTTGAGTTGGTGAAAAAAATAATAGTGAAAAGTATTCGATTCTCGTAAGAGCACTACATGATATTTTGAGTATTTCGACATCAATCATGTCATCCGAATCGGCATTTAGCACCGGAGGACGTGTAATCTATGTTATAGAAGTCAAATGACAATGAATACGATGAATGTATTGATATGTACACAATAATATCATAGTATGTATCATATTGAATATTGTAGTAGATGAGATAAAAAAGTAATATAAGTATTTATATTTAATTTATCTATAACCATATCCATTTTTAACATATCCGATTAGTATCCGCATCCGATCCGCTAATATCCGATTTTGGCGGATACGGATATCATTTTTTCACATCCGCCAATATCCGTATCCGTATCCGTATCCGAAGGTTGGGTGCGGATATGGATATGGTAGAGATAATATCCGATCCGTATCCGATCCGATGGCACCCCTAATCACAATACTCTTTGTAATGATTATAAGTGATAATGAAAAACTAACTTATAAATATATATATTTATCGACGGTTTTGGGCATGTTAGGGTCTGTTTGGTTGTCGTAATTGGCCGTAATTCGTAAGTTGTAATTGGTAAAGTCTTTTACAATTGTAAATGAGTTACATGCATGTAAGCTTTATGGTGTTTGGTTGGTAATATAAAGTTGTAAGTGGAAATGTGTATTGTGCTTTACGGTGTTTGGTTGTCGTAATGTGTAAGTCGTAAGTGAAAAAGTTGATCACAAAATTAACTATTTGGTGATTTAAAAAGTTTTAATATTGCATATAAATATTAAAAATGCTAAATATTAAAAAAATTAATATTAACATAAAAAAATAATGCAAATTTGCATGACCACAAAATTAACTGTAACTGAGCTGTAAGTGAGTGGTAATTGGGTTGCAAGTGAGGGGTAATTAGGTTGTGTAAGTCTTTACGAATTACGGTCCAAACAAACGCCGTAGTTATAACTGAGTTGTAAGTCATTTACGAATTACGGACTTTTACGCGAAACAAACAGCCCCTTAGAGTGCACGTACGGGTTCAGGTTTTGATGGAGTCAAGTGGGGCTGGTCTTGTACAAAGAATTTCGCCTGTCGAGTTCGAGCTGGTTCAAGGACTTTAAAACCCACATTTTGCTAACCTATCAGGTTTCCATTAAAACCTGATCTGATTCACACCCCGACCATACCTTGTCGGATAGAGGTCTGAAGCTATCTGTGGTGGAGATTTTTCGCTGCAAGTGATCGGACGGTCGATCCTCATCACAAGTGAGCGAAAAGTTTAGTGGGGATTAAGAGTTCGAGAGAAAATAAAACACAAACACAGGTTTTTTACGTGGAAACTCAAATCAAAAAAAAAAAACAATGGGGAGAGGGAAAGAATTCACTATAATCTACTGATTACAATATTTATAGAGATCATGTGCCAAAGTCATAATGCTGGGCTTTCTTTTAAAGAAAAAAAGAGTCCTCATCTCGTTGATGGAGAAAGTTTATTTATACTTCATCTGATATGCGTGCATGAGCGTAGATGGTACGGGCGTGATCCTCGTAACTGTATGATCTACACGTGTTGATTTATCATAACGATCGTGATTATTGGTGCTTGATTGTTCAGATTGCATGCAGAGAATCTCACCTCCATCAATAATTATTTAGGCTGGAGGGCGTTTCACGTTATGAACGTGGAGGAAGATTAGGCTGCGAAACTGTCGGCAGAGATCAGTGATGATTTGTTACCACGGTGTAGGCGGAGATCAGGGATGATCTGTTGCTGATGTAATCTACGCGGAGCTGAAGTCTCCGAAAGGGGAAGAGCTCCGGGATGGTTGAGAGCATCGGAGCGACCTGGATGGAAGTATCCTCAGGCTAAGAGTTGCTTTTGGATTGTCTTCGAAGTGACAGAGGCTTTTGGTTACTTGGACACATGTCATCGTCCTGTGAGGGTCAAATTTTGGCCGCTACAGATGGCCTCCGCTCTTCTGCTTGTCTAAGTCTGCGAGAGTGAAGCAAGAGAACAGAGCTGGTGAAGGATTCTTGGTGCCTAAGCTTAACTTGATGCTTGTGGGCAAAGAAAGATCTGGATCATTAATGCAGAGTTTTGGATTGATGTGAAGATTACGTTATTGACTGACAGCTGACATGCCATTTGATCTGGCTTCTTGAAATTAGTTACTAGTGTCCCTTCGGCACCATGATGACTGAGATTGAGGGAAGTGGCGGTTAATATTATGCCTCTTTGGTTGTCGAAATTTTAGGGATCTGATCTAGCTTTTAGGGACCAAAAATTTGAATTGAAGGCGGTTCGACTCCTCCTCCATCAATAAATAGGCAGAACCTTCGTATAGAAGTAGCCTCTGCTATCTCTTCTGAGAAGTCTTATCCTGGATTCCTCCTTTGCTGTCTGTTGAGCTACCATGTATCTTTTCTCCACTTTATTAGATGGATGAAGGAAAGGTGCAAATGATGGTGGTCGAACTCCCGCCGCTTGGTCGTCTTTTCAGCGTAAAACATAAGTCTTCACAATGAGCCTCACAAAGCATCCGCCTTCGCAACAGGGTTCTGCCGCCAGAGGCGATTGCTTGGTGGCACATTCGATTGGAGCCGATGATCTGGTTCCGAGTTTCCCACTTTTTAAGGGGTGAGAATCGTTCTAAAGAATCTGACCCTCCCTCCATATAGGGCATATGAGGAAGTAAGAGAGGGAGCTCTTCGGTTGGGTGTGCTAGCGAATTGCTTCTAACCTCGGAGCCTGATCCTCTTCCTCAGAACACTAAAGTGGAGAAAAGTTGTCTTCTCCTTCTCGTGTGTTTGTCAGAATCTATCTGGTCGGATGTTGTTGCCTCGCTCCTGGAGGGCTTTCTTGGGGATCGCTGCGGAGAGAAGTGCTAGTCTGGCTGCCTTGAATGCGTATGAGCTGTTATTAAGGCTTATGCTCACCTTGTCAGAAGACATGACGTTGATGAAGAAGAAAGACCGCCCTAAAAAATCTTCTCCTACGAACAAATCTTTATTGTTCTTGTATCGAGGGTCTGTAAATGGTGGCACGACAGGTTCTCAGAACTCCTGTATTCTTTTCAAAATAGTAAACATAGGGATGCAAAAGATTTCATGTATTCCACTTATCAGATATAATGACATAATGGTAATTAATGAAATGTAATTGCATGTTATTTCATAATGAAAATGAATAAGCTGTTTAGATCGTGCCTGACTTGTATTGTGGAATGATCATACCCTTTCAGAAGTTTGACTTTCGGATGGTAAGGATGTGATATGTCTGCATTACCGTCACCGGATGATGTCTCCATCTAAGTTCACAGATGTTGATTTCCGAGTGAAGTGAGGATTTCAGTCACAGAGATGGACTGGGCCATTAGGTTCTGACCTCCGAGTGAAGTGGGGATTTCATTCGCAGAGATGAACTGGGCCTTTAGGTGCTGACTTCCGAGTGAAATGGAGACTTCAGTGATTATGTGATCAGCATGATTTTGTCACATTTTCATTCCCATATTTATCTATCATTTGTTTATAAATAATGCTACTCGAGTATTTTTAGTCTATTTGCAGACAAAGTTATTAGGAGAAGACTGGACCACAAAAGACTCTTTCGAGACCGTAAAGCGCGTTAAAAGGAGTTGAAGGCGAGATAGGAGGCTTGACACTGCTGGAATCAACGTCTAAAACTGAGATCAAAGAAATTTACGATAACTCGGAAGAGATCGAGGCCAGTTGGGAAATAACGTAATTTTGCAAAAGTCAGGGGCTTAAACGCAAAATGGATAGAGATGTAAAGTGCAAAATTAATTTAACGATTCTCCTTGTAATTTTGTAACTATTTTAGACTTTTGTGTAAAATAGCAAAACCCTAACCTATAAATATACATGTAAAGGCTAGGGTTTGGGGAGTTTTTTCTTTTCTAGGGTTTTTATTTTTAGAATTTTTTTTTCTTGAAACTTGTGTGAAGATAATCAAGCCTTGGATTTTGGCCAATTTTTCAGAAGCTATTTTCATCTCATGGAGGTCTATTCTAATTGCGATCTCAACTTTAGAGGTAAAGAATTTATTTACAGCATTTTATTTTTATTTTATTTTTATTTTTTGAAATCTCTCTCAGTGTTGGTGCTATTTTAATCCTCTGATTTAGATTATAAAAAAAAAAAAAAGATAAAGTACAGAGGCGCCAACAGGCGCCTCTGCACAAGAAGAACAGAGGGCGCCCATTGGCGCCCTCCATTTAAAAGGCAAGGGGCGCCATGCTGGCGCCTCATTGTGAAGAGGCAGGGGCGGCCCCAGCGCCCCTGCAGGTAAGATTTTTTTTAAAATTTCTTTTTAATTTTTTTATTAGTTTAATTTGATTAGTTTAGTTTAATTAAATTTAGATAATTGTAAACTGATTTAATTAGTTTAGTTGATTGTTAATTTAACATGAGTAGGTAATTTTTCAGCGAGTATTTAGGGGAGATGAATCTAGACTTAATTCTTGTGGACTGAGTCGTTCTCCTATTATGACGTATGCACACAATTGACCTACTGCTTTTAGGAAATTAATTTCTAGAACAACTAGGTATTTGACAGGTTATGTGTCTGAGGTTTATGGTCCATGCTTAGGGTTTTACTGCTCTTTTCTGTATTTAATTTAAGTTATTGATTTTATTTACCTTTGATGGATCATGTAATGTGGACAATAACTTGTGCTTAGATCTAGTAGCCAGACTTAATTTGCCTGTTAGAAATAGAGATTTGGTGTGTAATACAAACTGATTTGGAGATCAAAATTGTCCGCTTGATGCTAGTTTAGAGGATTCGATCCTAGGTGCTTGACTTTTCTTTTATTATAATTAGTTTACATAACTCACTCAAACCCATAAAATTTTTGATCAATTCGTCCAAAGTGCTGAAACCAAAAGAACCACCTGTCCCTGTGGACCGACCCTCAAGTGCTACAATCGAACGACCGTGCGCTTGCGGTTATTTTAAAACGAGGAGACAGAATCTCCCCATCAAGTTTTTGGCGCCGTTGCCGGGGACACGGTGTTCCATCTTTAGTTTGGCACCTATACCGGATTGTTAAAAAAAAAAATCAAAAGCCAAAAAAAATTTAAAAAAATAAAACAAAAAAAAAAAATTCTTTCCCCATGGCCTATCCAAATTCATTTGGTTACGATCCAGTTTATAGGCCAGACCCTCCTTTCCACCCACCAAGCTCTCTTCCAGATTTTAATGAATGCATCCATCCCCCGAACTACTCATTTTCTTCATACCATTCCATGAGTTGCCATCATTGTCAAGATCCAAATCATTCTTCTGAACAGTGTCCTGCGATAGGGTTTTCGCTGGGACCAGGTCAAAATCAATTCCACACATTTCAAGGACCTACGAGCGAACCTTATCCATCAAACTTCAATTCGGAGGGTTGGAATTGTCCTCATTTTTCTTGGGATCAATCATATCAAAATTCTCAATCTAATTGGTCCTACACTGAACCATCACCTCTATCTTGGGGATTTGACAATGATTATGAGAAACCAATGAGCACATTAGAGGAGAGTTTTAAAGCCATGCAGCAAACTATGGCCGAAACCAATCAGCAGTTAATCGAGGTATGTGCTCACATGGATAAGATAATGACTCATCTCAATCAACCTGTTCCAACCACAAGTCCAGATCAAGTTCAAGAGTTCCATCAACTTTCACAAATTGAGCTAAATGGCAATCAGGTGGACAAGGAACCAACACTAGAGGAAGCTTTTGAAACTTTCAGGCAAACTTCAAAGCAAGTGCTCTATGACACTAGAGACTGCTTAAACAGGCCAGCCAATGAGTTGGTTAGTGAGCAAGAGAAGGATCCCTTTTCTAGTCAACTAGTTCATGAGCCAACACGGACTCGACCCATGTCCATTCAAGAGCACATCAACTTTCATAAGATGAACAAAGGCCAAACTGTTAGACCCAAAGAGCAAATCGTTGGTCATAGTGACATGTCTAATCATTCCATCGAGATGCCCTTCGAGTCCCAATCATTTCATCTTAATCAATTTGAAGAGTTTGAACATGAGAAGCCTGTTGAGGAAGTTGTAAAGGTCCATGAGGGGTACAAACTTGATAATGATCCTCAGTGTCTGGATGAAGTGATTAGAAATTATTTGGCTACACGTACACCTCATGTGGAGCCAGTTGAATCTGATTGTGAAGATGAATGTGACAATGATGAATTTTTTCTTCAAAAGAAATTTGAGGATGAATTTTCTAAGTTCTGTGAAAAGACAAGTGTTGAGGAGCAGAAAATTGCATCCATTCATATGGAGAAAACGGAGCACACTGATCAAAATTGTGAGGATGCCTACATAGATAATGCGCCTTTGTTTCTTGAGGAGCTTTTTGTTGAAGAGTGTGATCACAATGATGAGAAAACATGTGTGAGGATCTTGAGTTTAGTTTTCCCTTTGAGAAAACAAAACTCGATTTGAGTATCTTCACTTTCAATGAGCCAACCAATGATCATACTTTTCAAAACTGATTCAAGAATCTCTAATTAATCAAAGCTTTGAAACCCTATTTGAAGACGAACTCATATATCTGAATGAATCGGTTAGGGATGCTTTGGTTAATTACACACCTCCAAAGAAAATTGTTGATTTAAGTTTTGAGGTGATGTTTGAGGATGAGCTTAAATTCATAGGCAATCATATTGTGGACACTCCAATTATATCGCGTAAAAATGATGAATTTGTGAGGAGGTATGGAAAGAAGAGAAGGAAGAGATGGAGGAAAGTGATGAACAAGATGGAGAGGATGAAATTAAAAATAACAAAAAGATTAACCTCTCCACTTTGTCCATTAAAGAGAACCCATTGGAATGATGGGAAGCGAGCTCGAGGGAATAGACCTAGAAAGATCTAGGTGTGGGGGAGGTGTGAAATTGTACATATGTAAATATTTATTTTATTATTTTTTCTTTTAGCTGTGAGTCTTTTTATTCTCTTTTAGTTGGTTGAGTCAGTTTTAGTGAGTCTTTTATTTCTTTCTCTAACCTATGTGCCGAGTTTATTACAAGTGATACAGGATAAGCAAGGAGGCATCCACCACACACATGGAGAATTTTCGTTGATTCGACAACTTGATTTTCTACTGCACTGTGAGTATTTCTAATTCTAGCATACTGTTTATATTTCTATATCTTTTGTATGCTTAGATTGAAGGATCATCATGATTGTGTGCTTGTTTTGGATGTGTAAATTACATGCTACATTATTTTTATCTCTGTATTCATTTGTGTGCATGAGAACATGACACGGTTTAGGTGTGGGGAGGGAGATTCACAATTTTTTTTCCTTTTAGGAGTTTTTTTAGATTTTTTTCCCTTTCTTTATCTTTATTTTCTTTTAGAAGTCTTAAAAAATTGAAAAAAAAAAAAAGAAAAAAAAAAGAAAGTTGAAAATTTTCTGCAAATGATTAGCTAGTATGTGAGTGATTTAGTATCCATGAGTGGATTTTAAAAGTAAGATCAAAATGAAAGAATCATAAAATCTTAAAATAAAGATTAGAATCTAAAACGGACATACCATCTAAACTTAGTCTAAGTGATTATGTACCCAATAGCACTTACACTATTAGTTCATAGGCTTGGGATATTGATTGCAACTATTAAAAAAAAAAGGAGAAAAAAAAAGAAAAAAAATCTATAATAAAATAAATATTAATAAGTCTTGTCTTGTGGCCTCAGTTGCTTGAGTATTTAAGTCCGTAGGAGTGTTTTTACACTTATTGCCCTAAGACCATCTGGTTGGGAGCATTGGCCCAAAGCTCGCTACATGGGTAGCTGAGAAAGCCTAATAGGACAAGATACTATAAAAATAATATAATAATTTTGATTATCAATTATCTAGGTATCTTGGCCTCAGGAAGCCTTGGTATCTACGCGAAAGATAGTTAAAAAAAAAATTAAAAAAAAGAAAAAAAGAAAAAAAAAGAAAAAAAAGTATGAGAGTTGTAATTAATATTTTCAAGCTTAAGAACTATATCACGATCACGGGGTACATAGGATCTGAAACTTAGGACAGGTGGTGTAAAGTTTTGGATTTAAGACTTTATTTTATAGCCAATATGATATCTTGAATTGAGATTTTACTTGAAAATGAAACTCATAGAAATTGATGATCTTGCTAACTAGTTAACTATTAAAAAAAAAGAAGAAGAAGATTTGTTTTTCTTTTCTTGATTTTCGGTTATCCTTATTTACTTTTATTTATTTCTTAATCTCTAACTTTCTTGGATTTTGTGGGTGTAATCCACTGAAAACCCTCACGAGACAAAACTCGTCCTCTAGGGGTGACCTAGGGGTTTAACGGTTTGTTGCACGTGCTAAGTGTAACCGTGATTCCTACGAAAGTGAGTTAGCGTTTTCTTTCTTTTTATTAGTTTGCTCGAGGACTAGCAAAAGATAGGTATGGGGGTATTTGATCAGCATGATTTTGTCACATTTTCATTCCCATATTTATCTATCATTTGTTTATAAATAATGCTACTTGGGTATTTTTAGTCTATTTTGCAGACAAAGTTATTAGGAGAAGACTGGACCACAAAAGACTCTTTCGAGACCGTAAAGCGCGTTAAAAGGAGTTGAAGGCGAGATAGGAGGCTTGACACTGCTGGAATCAACGTCTAAAACTGAGATCAAAGAAATTTACGATCACTCGGAAGAGATCGAGGCCAGTTGGGAAATAACGTAATTTTGCAAAAGTCAGGGGCTTAAACGCAAAATGGATAGAGATGTAAAGTGCAAAATTAATTTAACGATTCTCCTTGTAATTTTGTAACTATTTTAGACTTTTGTGTAAAATAGCAAAACCCTAGCCTATAAATATACATGTAAAGGCTAGGGTTTGGGGAGTTTTTTCTTTTCTAGGGTTTTTATTTTTTAGAATTTTTTTTTCTTGAAACTTGTGTGAAGATAATCAAGCCTTGGATTTTGGACAATTTTTCAGAAGCTATTTTCATCTCATGGAGGTCTATTCTAATTGCAATCTCAACTTTTAGAGGTAAAGAATTTATTTACAGCATTTATTTTATTTTATTTTTATTTTTTATGAAATCTCTCTCCGTGTTGGTGCTATTTTAATCCTCTGATTTAGATTATAAAAAAAAAAAAGATAAAGTACAGAGGCGCCAACAGGCGCCTCTGCACAAGAAGAACAGAGGGCGCCCATTGGCGCCCTCCATTTAAAAGGCAAGGGGCGCCATGCTGGCGCCCCATTGTGAAGAGGCAGGGGCGGCCCCAGCGCCCCTGCAGGTAAGATTTTTTTTAAAATTTCTTTTTAAAATTTTTTTTATTAGTTTAATTTGATTAGTTAGTTTAATTAAATTTAGATAATTGTAAACTGATTTAATTAGTTTAGTTGATTGTTAATTTAACATGAGTAGGTAATTTTTCAGCGAGTATTTAGGGGAGATGAATCTAAACTTAATTCTTGTGGACCGAGTCGTTCTCCTATTTATGACGTATGCACACCAATTGACCTACTGCTTTTAGGAAATTAATTTCTAGAACAACTAGGTATTTGACAGGTTATGTGTCTGAGGTTTATGGTCCATGCTTAGGGTTTTACTGCTCTTTTCTGCATTTAATTTAAGTTATTGATTTTATTTACCTTTGATGGATCATGTAATGTGGACAATAACTTGTGCTTAGATCTAGTAGCCAGACTTAATTTGCCTGTTAGAAATAGAGATTTGGTGTGTAATACAAACTGATTTGGAGATCAAAATTGTCCGCTTGATGCTAGTTTAGAGGATTCGATCCTAAGTGCTTGACTTTTCTTTTATTATAATTAGTTTACATAACTCACTCAAACCCATAAAATTTTTGATCAATTCGTCCAAAGTGCTGAAACCAAAAGAACCACCTGTCCCTGTGGACCGACCCTCAAGTGCTACAATCGAACGACCGTGCGCTTGCGGTTATTTTAAAACGAGGAGACAGAATCTCCCCATCATTATGTTAACTGGGTCGTTAGGCGCTGACTTTCGAGTGAAGTGAGGTCTTCAGTCACGGAGATGAACTATTTGGATGGCTATCCAACTGGGAGGGGGCAAGCCAATGGGAGCTCGGAGGCTGATGTTGGTGTTATCGTTCTCGAGTAGGGATTTCCCTTCTCGAAACACACAAGCATAGAATTTCTAGTGAGGGGAGCCCTCGGCAACGGAGCTGGGCAGGCAGTTGCTTAATTGGGGATGAGCCTTCCGGGGGCGATTGGCCAATTGAGGATAAGCCTTAGGAACTCAAAGATAGTTGTTTGCACTATCATTCTCGAGTGGGGGCTTCCCTCCTTGAAACACAGACAAACTGGTAGTAGCTCAATCAGAGATGAACCTTCCGGACGGTAGTTGCCCGATTGGAGATGAGCCAAGGCAGTTGTCCGGTGGAATGAACCTTCTGGACAGTAGTTGCCTACCGGGAATAAGTCACAAGGGTAGCAGTTATGTGATTGGGGATGAGCTTTTCAGAGAGCAGTTGCCCAATTAGGAATGGGCCTGAGAGATCACCAGGAGACGGATGCTTGTGTAATCGTTCTCGAGTGGGGGCTTCTCTCTTAGGAACATAGAGACAGGAGTATCCGGGTGAAGGGAGCCTTCAGCCACGGAGCTGAGGCTGGCATTGGCCTGATTAGGGATGAGTCAGATTTCGAAGATGAACACTTGTGTCATCATTCTCGAGTGAGGCTCCCTTCCTCAGAACACACAGATAGAAGTCTCCGGGAAGATGCGCTCGTGAGTTGGCCGAACGGGAGCTGGTGAGCAGTTTGTCAGATCCCATGGAGGACGTAGAGAGCCAAAGCCGGACTTTGCAATTGTTGGATCTCGAGTGGGAGAATCCCTCCTCTGTACTATCACGAGCGAAGAAGAGAGCTCGTAGGATGACCGAGTGGGGGTTAATGAGTAGGTTCTGCGTAGCCTGCGAAGGATGCAGGGAAACCATTAAGAATTGGAATGTATTTTTATTAAATAATTTTAATAAAATACATAAAAAAGTGAATAAGATACACGGAGCTTGTATCCATTAGAGGAACTTTCCTGATTTTATTTGTCAGGTTGGTGTTAGTCAATCGCTTTGTACTGGGTGACCATGTGTTTTGGTCGATTCATAGAAGGGGGGCCTCTTGCTATATTTTTATCTTGGAGGAGGCTCCGGGTGTGAGGATGTACTCTCGGAGATAATCCTGCTGGACGAGATCTTTAAGGTACTTACGGAGGGACCGGCATTGAGAAGTATGGTGTCCCTTACTGTCATGGAAGGAACAGTAGTCCTTTGCTCCAGGACGAGCAGGGTCATGTTGTTTTGCTTCTGGACGCTTCACCTGGGGTTGATCCTTAATGGCTTTGAAGACGTCTTGTGTAATGATCCTGGATTTTAATCACCCCAACTAATCTTAATTTTCACTTAATCATCGATAATAATTAGATTTTTCTGATAGTTCAGATAATCATCAAGATTTATTTAAAGTTTTCTGCAGCACCTCCTCTGTAATATGGAGTCTGCCCCAATATATTACCATATACAAAACAGGTCTTAACATCGATCACATATCCAGATACAATATCTCACGCAGTTATCATAAAATTCGGCTTGACATTGCTTATTTACATAAAGCACTTAACTATTCTAATTCCAGCTCATCAATTCCAGAAAATAATCTAACTCAATGAAAAAAGATCAACAAAACCATTCCAACATCTTAATTCAGAATAAATGAATTATACATAACTCTAAACATGTATCAATACAGACCAAATATGTTCTATACCATAATGACTAATCTATATATAACTAACACGTTCATACAAACAAGGATTCAAGTATAACAATAGCATTTTTTAATGTCCGTCCAGAGTGTTTGACGATAATCCATTTTATACTCCTGAAGTCCTATAATGGGGTCTTTGCCTTGACCAGAAAATATTAGGGGGAGTGAGCTCAACAGTTCAGTGAGTGAAGTTAAACTTATTCTTAATTGGAGTATGATATTAACGATGTGTAGTGTAAATGATACATGAAAATTCAGTGTTCGTGATACATGAAATACGTAATACATGACGGTCTTAATTTTATTATCTATTCACTTTCAACCACTGTTCAATTGATATTGTGTGTGGAGCAACTAAGATTGGTGTCTTCATTTCAAGTTAATGGATTTGTATCCTGATGTCCACGTTACATACACGATAACACATCCAACATATGCATAGTGTATACACATACATTTATCACATGTACACATATCACACATTCACATGAAATATCATATATCACCGTCTTTTCCCTCCACTCGGCTCCCACCCGACCCTTTTCTCTGTATATATGAATAATAATAATAACACTGTCTTCCCTCTCCAATCGGATCCCGCCCGGCCCCTTCTTCCGCGCGCGCGCGTGTGTGGAAAGAGAGAGATAGACTTGTGTCCTTCCAAAAGGATTTGAGCCCAAATCTTTCCCACTCAAATTTAACCCTCCGAGATTCGAATATAGGATCCACTCCATTGAAGTTGATCTATATTATTTTAGGTATTTATAAACCAAAACTTAAGTATTTTTAATACTTTTTGTCCTTCCATAAGCGACGCAAAATAGACGGCCGAAAGTAGTGAGTTGGTTAGATCTATGTCTTTAGACATACAAATTCTCGATCCGGCCATTTCGTTATGATCTAAACATTTAAAAACCCCCACAAACTAATTTTTGTTAGGTTTTGTATCACCCCATCTTTTTCCTCCTACCGGCTTCCGCTTGGTCCTTTCCTCTATAAGCATACACATGCATAAAATATATCACATAAAAGCAATTCACATATCCAATAAAAATTCAACAACAAGATTAAAATATTAATCAAAAGCATTCATAACTTGCTTATTTACTATCACTATCTAATTTCTTCATTCATATGTTACTTATGCAACATTCATCACTTCTTTCAGACTTAGTGATTTAGTTATTAACATTCATTTGTAAAAAACATAATATTTCATTTAAACAATAAAATCCAGTGAACGAACCCAATATGGGTTAACCACATTCATATCACTAACACAATTTAATACGCATAATAATAATGTATAACGATCAATTTCTGAGTAATATAAGTTTATTATTTAATTCTTGTCAATACCTTTGTATACCACTTTTTGAAATTCAACACTAAATAAGATTACTTATTATCAGAAATTATTGTTGTATTCACAATATAATTAACTCTATTTATTAGAAATCCCACTCATCTTTACTTGATTTCATTTATTAAAGTCACAAACGTGTAGCTCTCATCCCCACGATTGCAACGGCTCAAGAATCGTCCGAATCCAACTCTGGATGGCCAAGATATCGATCAGAAACCAAAATCGATAATTAAATGTTAAATTTGTAATATTCAAGCTATTGGTAATTTTTTAGGATTCAAAAATAATTATTTGAATCATCAGGGGTCTAAAATAAAATTTACCTTCCTTTTGAATTTTTGGATCGAGTTTGGGTCTTTAATGGGTCGGGTTAAGATTAGTCTTGAATCCAAAACCCAATATGAGCTTTTACCCATCAACAACAGTCGAGGGTTGCTGTCCCCTCCCCTACATGCGTTGTCGGCCTGGGGCCTCCGTCACTCCGGCTCCGCCCGACCTGGTGTCGCGCCACCTGGGCCCCGCCATCAGCCTGCCGCCTCGCCACATGACGAAGTCCAAGAGAGAAAGGAGTGCAAGTGAGAGGTAGAGTGAGAGTTGAGGGGGTGCTGCTGCTGGCCACCTTGCCGCCAACGCCTCCCTGTCACCAACCAGAGCCGCGCCGCCGGCAGGCCGACCCCTGCTGATGACCAAAAATAGAGAGGGTGAGGAGATGCTTGTGAGTGAGAGATATGAAGAAAACTTAAGGGATAGAGACGAGAGAGGATGAGGGGGGCTGCTGCCTCTCCCGGTGGCAGCCTCCCCTTTGTCTCCGGCCCTGTGCTTCCGCTACCGGCCATCAGAACAAGGGAGGGAGAGGGGAAAGTGAGTGATGAAGAAGAGATAGTATGAGAGAGATAGGAGTGAAAAATAAGGGTTTTCTCCCATTAATCCCATATATATTTTCTCCAATTTTTTTTGCATGAAACCACCTCATCACTTCACTTCCCCATATACTCCTAAGTGTTGCCACCTCACATCCCACTAATATCTTGGTATTTAGTTTAGTACAATACAATGTATACCTACATTTATACATAAGTATATGTGTGCGCGCGCGCGCGCTACACACACACACACACATCAACATCACCACTCTTACTTATATCTCCTCTCCACTAAATGTATTAGGTTAATTGGTTGGTATAACAATTTAGTGAAATATGGTTCATGTATACAATTTTGTATACATTTATATATACATATCTATTTATCTCCACTTACAATAATTAGAAATTTATTCTCTTAATTTCCCATTAGCCATATAAATTAGAAAAATATAAAAATCTGATCACAGATATAAAAATCCCATCGTTTACTAATAAGATTAATAAAAATCAGTTTTTGACAATAAAGATTTATAAAATCGGTTGTCACACATAATCTAATGTATAATCATATATTATTATATATCATCACTTGTACATATCACACTTGGTAATTCACATAGTGTAGATGAGCATATATAAATAATAATTAAAAAATTTATAAACTCTGACCACCGAGTTTTATCTTATAATCAAAGATTAAAGCGTTAATTAGGATTTTAAAGATCGGGTTGTTACATCCTAGATCAGAAACTTTAGTGGGGTGAAGCTGACATCCAACCGGTAGGCTCAGGTGGGCTCTGCTGAGGGTACGAGAAATGTAACACCATGTTCCCAAAATACGTACTTATCTGCGTATTCAGTATTTCGATCGTATTTTTTTTGATTTACTTCTTATATTTGTTTTGTTTTATGATTATTTATGTGATCGTTTTGCATTGGATCTGGGTTCGTGGAATCGGAGTCAGCCCTAGTCTGGACCGGGGACCCGATCCTAGTATATTATTTGATTTAGTCTTTCTGGCAGTCTGATTTAACTGATTTTAGTTTCAAACACTATTTTTTAATATTTTAGATTTCTCATAATTTTTAGATTTTTATGAATTATTTTATAAAACCCTAATATCGGGATTAATCGATACCGCAGGTTATTCCCAGATTTTTTTAATTTATAAATAGAGTCAAATTTAAGAAACCACTTACACATATTTTCTTAGAATGATTTTTACTATCTTATTACATTTTTCAGAAATTTTCAGAGTTTATCAGATTTCGGCCAGATTTGGTGTCGACTGATATCAGCGTTCGATTCCAGAATTTTTAATTTGAAAGTCGTAAAGAATTTCTTAAAACAGATTTCACTATAATTCTTAAAATAATATTTTTGATTTTTGAGAATTTTTGTGGGTCGTTCCGAGATACTTGATTTTCAGACAATTTCGGTATTTTTTCGAAAGATTTCCGCATCCGCAACCGAATTCGGGGAATCCGTCACTTTAATTATTTTCACTTTTTCTTCCAATCAAATAATTTCTTTTTTTTCTTTTCTTTCTTTTCTTCCACCATATTCTAAAACATTCTCCATTCTTCCATTACCTTTTACACCTTTTCACCAAAATATCTCTTTCAAAGTATCCCAAACCACTCAATTACCCTCTCCCATCACATGGCCGGCCAAGGGCCACCTCACCCTCTCCATTTTACAAAAAAAATCCTTCCCTAAATTCTTTCATCTCCTTCAAATCCAATTCCAAATATAAGCCTTTTCTTCTTCTTTCCTTTTCATTTTTCTCCATCAAAAACCCTAATCATCACCAACTCTCCCTTCACCTCATCCACAACCACAATAGCTATAACTCCTCCAACTCTCTACCATCAACTCTTCCTCCTCCATCTCCATTTAAACCACCACAAACTCTAAAAACTTCACCAAAATCTCAAACATCCCCTTTACCTTCTCCAAAAATACCACCACCACTAAAAACCTCCACAAAATCACCACCCCACCATCAAACTCCTAGGCTGGCCACCCTCCTTGGCTAGGGGCCGAGCCCCTCTTCTTCGGCAACACCTCCGGCAACCACTCTGGCGATCATTCCGGTGACTATTCCGGCGATAACTTCACACCTTGAAAACTCCATCACCACCACTTCAAATCTCCCATCTTCACCACCACCTCTTTTATCTTCTCCGTCGCCACTATCTCTACTCTCCTCCTCACAACACCACCTTCATCACCCCTATTTCAATCTTCAACATCACCATCATCTTCATCTACTCCAATTTCCTTTCATCCTCATCTAATCATCCAACTCCACCAAATTCTAACCACCACCAACACCTTCACCTTCACTATCTGCTCTCCTTTATCATGGTCGGCCACTACCTGGGCCTCCACCATGGGGTGGCGCACCACCCCTAGAGCAGGCAGCCATCGAAGGGCCAAGCCCCTTTCCTTCGCTCGCTTCGTGTTTTCCTCTCCTGGGAATTCAGACGCGTAAAGCTTCAAAAAGTGGTGTTTTAGGCGAGTGACTTCCTCGCCAAAAATAAACATGTATTAAAAATTGGTATTGTGTTGTATCTAGTACCAGTCCGGTTACGGGTGGGTGTGTTGTATTTTGTGAACATGTCTAGACTTGAACCGGACTGATATACTGTATGCTTGTAATAAGATAAAACAACTCATGCAGGTACCTTTGTACCAACTCTGGGTTCTGTCCACTCCGGGATGGCGACCCAATGGTTCCAGACCTGTATTCTTATTGGTTTCGTGGTAGTTATCGAGAAGTGCGCTTAGACCCCGAGCATATTTTGGTCCCGGGCTCTCTACTCAGCCTTCAGGCTTCACTATTTCACGGTAGAATAAATATTATCACAATATAGCTTGCTCGTGTAGTACTAACATCGCAGGTACTCTTGTACCGACGCTGGGTTATGCCCACTCTCAAACTGGCTACCTAATGGTTTCAGACATGTACCCTTATTGGTTTCGTGGTAACTACCGAGAGTGCGCCTAAACCCCGAGCGTACTTTAGCCTCCGGGCTTCGCCCACTTCCTCGAAAGAGGAGTGCGCTTAGACCATCAGGTCTTTCAGCTCTGCCTGGTGGGCATACTCAGCACTCACTGCTTTATTCACTAAATTCGTCTAGGTGAGATGCTGCCGGATTTCCTACTCGCACTTTAGCCGAGTCGTCTTGGTAATCTCGCCAAGCGCTTTAGTGACTAAACACTGTTCGCTGTCTGTGCCTCCAGCCTGCTCAGCTCCGCTTGATTGTACTCATCTATTACTCTATCACTTGTCATGTACATACTTATTATGTTAACACTTAACATACACATGTCTGTATCACTTAACAACTGATGTGTTATCACCTGACACCTAACATGCTACTACTTATCACCTGCCTCCTGTCATATTAATACTTGACCTGTGATATCACATTTACGGGAATCCTGTCTTATTATCCTGTATTATGTACAGTGACCTATTATCATGTATTATATACAATGACCTGTACTCCAGTTATACATGTACTCATGTACTCCTGAATTTCTAATCATGTCCTGCTCCTGCTCTTCCCGTAAATTTATAATTACATAATAAATTACAATAAGACATGTGGCGCCCCGCTCCTGCGGATATAGGGATGCCACTGCGACGTACATACGCAGGGCGATGGTACCATCACATATGTATGCTAAGCATCAATACAACATAATACAGGGATCAGAGTGTGAAAACACGTGGTGTTATACATTCCAACACAAACTAGTACAAGTACTCAGTCATCACAGTCTGTGACATAATATTACATAGATATTACATCACCAGGTAGTACAAAAGTAGACAGTACAGGGTACAAAAGATAAGGACTCACGAGCTGAAAGAGGGAATCTCGCGAGCGGGGAAGAGGGGATGAAGTTACGGCGGATCCACCTGCTCCTTGAAAAAAGTCTGGTCCTCAGCTGATGGGTCTACCTCCATCCAAACTGTTAAATCTAGACATGCAAATCCAGGGTTGTTAGTGGGCAACCCAACGAGTGCAAGAAGAACCCAAATGGTAAGTATAAACAAAAGCAAGTGCATCAGATCAAGTATAATGTACCCAAATCAATAAGCATGGAATAACCACCATTAATAGTGAAATATGGAAATGACATTAGAATTTATGAAATAAAAGCAATAGCAGGTCAAATGTCATGTAATCAAATTAGCAAGCATGGAGTAACTACAATAAATAGCAAGTATGGAAATGACAATAGAATTCATTTAGCAAGAAGTTAATTATCAAGTTATTATTAAGACTCGTTCAATTTGTATGTTTCGGTATATGGCTCGTACCATATACTTCGCATACAAGTCGAGCGAGGTTGGTTATTGGAAATTGATGGGGAACGACGAATCATATTTAGAATGGGTCTCATGCATACTCGAGACAACGGTTCAGGAGTATCCGGTACTGAGCCGGAACGTACCACTAGGTACCGGGACTTACTATATGCCCGAAGGTCTTAGTATACGCACGAACAGGAATAGAGTGTCACCGTTCCCCACAAAGATATACCCAGGGGATTATAGCACACCCGGCAGGCAGGCAAGGGGTAGGGGTGCCATTACACCCTCGGAAGCGCCTGGTGTCCTTCAGGTCGAATCCAACAGGAATTAGTTGTACAATATATGTATGGCCACCATAAACACAGAAGGCATATCGATACCCATCAATTTCCTCCGTCCCGGTGTAAGTTGTTTAAATATAACAGAGTCTTAAATAATAAAGTCCACAGGGTATTCACAAAAGTCTAATATCCATGGTTATCCTATTACGGGGGTCAACAGGAGTATAATATCAGGAGTAATGTCAGGAGCCTCCCTATTTCAAAGGTATACAGGAGTACAGGAGTTCAGAAGTACCAAATGTATAATATAATAATCATGCCAAGTCCCCGTAAAAGTGATAGTCATGAATATGCTGTTGGCTCGGAGGCCTTCCTCTCTAGTTTTGATGATGATTAACTCATGTAGTTATGTTTACTAATAATCTTGTGATTTTAGTTTCAGATCATTAATCAAGATATTAGTTGGTGATTGCTTCAAAAAGAGGAGTTTGGAAGCCTTCACTTGGTGATTCCCGAGCCCGAGCGTTAAGATGATACATAGCCATGCTCGTTGGATCACGGAGTTTGGACCGAGTCGACTTGAAGATGGAAGATCGTCAAGAAGACTTAAGTATCCATAGTTTAGCGTATTTTAGATCCATGTGTAAAGATAAGAATAGTTGATATGCTCAAGTGCACAACACACACGTTTTATGTTTGGATATTGGTTTTTCGGTTTTGGTTTAACCAATATTTGTTTTCATGAATAGTTGATCAAAACAAGTTTAATTGGTTTATGTATAGTAGATGTATTCTTTCTATACATGCATGCTTAACTTTTAAACAAACTTATTTTGACTATCCTATTCATGTTTTGAAAAATCTAAGTTTGATAAAATACATGTTTTGGTTTTTGGTAAAAATGATAAGACACAAAAATAGTTTCATATGCTTGATATTTGAGCTAAACTTTATCACATGTTTATGTACCAATGCAAAATGTTAAAACTATTTTTGGGTATTTTTACAGAGACTTAAAGGATTTTAGAAATATGTTTTTCTGACCCAGAATGTGGCTGACAGGCCAGGTCGGTCGACTGTACGGGTCGACCGCACCAAAGGCCGGTCGACCGACGTGTACAGCCTTGTGCACGTCTGGCAGACACTGGGCCGGCCGACCAGGCGGCCGACCGGACCAGAGAGCTTTGCTCTCTGTATCCGGTACGGTCGACCGGATGTCCCAACGGTCATTTTTCTGACCGTTGGCGGTCGACCGGGCCGGTCGACCGCAAGCTGTCAGGCTGTCAGATCAGCCTAACGGCTAGTTTTCTGTTTGGGCTATAAATACCCCATCTCTTGGGGTGTTTTGACAAGACATTTAAAAAGAAAAATTTCAGTGTTTCTCTAGTGTTTAAACAAGTTTTTAAAATAGTTTTTGTGCTCAAAAGATTCATTTGTTTGTTTTAAAGTGTTTTGTTTATTTCAAAGAAAATAGGTTTTTGGGAATTGTTTCTTGATCTAAAATTCTATATTCATTTGGTATTTTTCCCAAGAGATTTTCTTTGATCAAAACACTAGTTTCCACACTTGATCTATATCTTCTATCCTATTCTATTAGGATCTTGTTTTGTAGAAAAGAGAGATTATTTGTGGTTGAAAGAAACCACTTGTTGTAAACACCCTGTTTTTGTTGTATCCCTCTTTTGTAGAGGTTGATCGGGTGATTAGTTTGCTCCCTCTTTGGTAGAGGTTGAGATTGTGGTTTGCTCCCTCTAGTGAGAGGTGGAGTTTGGTTTGTAAACCCTCTTCGGTAGAGGTGTTGGTTGTTGTTTGGCTACGTGCCTACCCCTCGGTTGTGAGGCGGTGTTTGAGAGAGGAGTTCGGTACTCCCTTTGTTGTAACAAATCCTCCTCGGTGGAGGTTCCCTCCGTGGGAGTATAGTGGATTAGAAATCCTTCTCGGTGAAGGCGGGGACGTAGAGCTAGGGGCTCGAACCTCGAAACATATCTTGTCTTTGCGTTTGATCCATTGTCTCTCAACTCTATCTCTTTTATTTGTGCATTGTATTATTCATATTGCCATAGCATTCATACTTGTGTTGTGCCTTGCATATATTCATAATGCCTATTCATCTTATATGCTTGGTTGTTTGTGTGTGCCTCACTTATACTTAACCACAAGAGCTTCATATAGCACCTCAACCCATATCTAGGGGAATCAAGAAGAGTTAGTCCAGAGCCCTTCACGGGGAATTCGGCTACACTTGTGTGTTGTACTAAGTGTGTTGCATATTTGTTTAAGCTTCTGCATTTAGCGCATTTAGTTTCTAGATTAGCATTATCACCTATTCACCCCCCCTCTAGGTGATTTACAATTGGTATCAGAGCCTACGCTCCTGATACTTAGGCTTAACGTCCTAGGAGTGAGATCCCTTATTTGCTAATCTATCATTTGCATTTTGCTTGTTTGCACACATTTAGTTTGGACCCATGGACTTCATGACCCCACCTATGTTTGATCCTTCCAACATCATTGTTTGGAAGATTAGGATGTTCGTTTATTTACAAACCCTAGGACATAAGGTTTACCTTGCCATTACCAAGGAATCCTACCTTAGTGATAGCAAGGATATAGGGGCCAATACACAAGCCCTTGAGGCCATTAGAAGCACGCTTTCAAAAGATTATCTTATGCATGTTTCTAACATTGATTCCGCCTTTGCAGCGTTGAACATTTGACAACCACAACCACCACCTCCAAGCTTCAAGTGCCAATTCAACAAGAGGAGAAGTCTAGTGGAGATGAATCCGAACCACGACAATGCAATATGATCCAAGGGAATGACTCCCTTGAGGTACATTCGGAATCTCAACTAGATAGTGATAATGCTAGTTCTTCATGTAATGATAAAATTGATCCCCATGCTTTGAATAAAGAACTTTCTATAGTTTGTGAAAATTTGATAGAAAAATATAAAGTTTTGAAAAAAAAAGTCTAGGCCTTGAAAAAGAAAATAAAAGCTTACATTCTAGACTTAACAATATTTTGCAAGAGAAGGTTGAGGTCTATAATGAAAGGGATTCATTGAGATCTAAATTAGAACTTGCACTTAAAGAAAATAAGATTGAAAAATAGAAATGATTGTGATAATGTTTGAAAAATAATGATGTTTTGTCTTCAAAAATTGAATTTGTTTTAAGAGAAATTGATTCTTTGAAAAGAGAAATTGACTTCATTTCAAAAGAATTAGAAATTTGTTTAAATAAAAATAAATCTTTCAAAAATGATATTGTTTCTCATGTTTGCCATGCTTCACCTAGAACACCTATTGCATGCCACACTTCTTCTTTGATTGATAATGATATATTCATGCTTAAGAAGAGTGTTGATTGTTTGGGCTCCACTTTGAGCCAATATGTTGTGAGCCATACACGTTTGAAAACTTTGTTTCGAAAGAAACAAGTTCCATCTATTCATGCACACCCTCCACGGCATACACATGCTCCACACGGACACACCCATCACATGTATGCTCATGTGTACACTTATACACATTGTAGACGTAAGGGCCACCTTACTAAATTTATTATGATAGAATACATGTTTCAAATTTAGCAAATAAGTTTGTTTGGGTTAGAGAAGGTACTAACCCCCATGGACCCAAAAAGTTGTGGGTACCAAAGACCACCCCTATTGTTTGTGATGTAGGTGTGGGCTCTCGCATGACGTGAGAGTATCGGTACCTTGGAGTGGATGCGTTCCGAGCTTCATGAGGACTATTTGGATGCATCACTTTCAAGGGAAGGTTTGGTGGGAAGACCACCATGTTTTGGAGACAAGGAAAGTTGCCTTTTAGGTTTTGGTAACGATTCCTAACTTCTATTTTTGTTACATGCTTTCATATTCATTGTTTATAGCATGTTTTATTGTTTTGAGATTATTATGAAAATGCCATGATTATTAGACCATTGACATGCATGTATAGCCTTTGAGACACCCATGTTTAATATGGATCATTATTTTGTGTTCTCACCGTTTGTTTAGCTATCATGTTTATCATAGCTCTAATAATATGTGGATTTACATAATAATCATGTTTATGTTTATCATGTTGATTTTTTTTTGCTTCATGATTTGAATATATGTTTAAATGTTAGTTTTCACCAAGACTAGGATTTATACTTGTGCATATAGTGGGCTACAAATAAATCTATATATGTTTGTACTTGAATGCTTGTTTGTACCCATTAGATGTGCTAGTATAGTCTAGTTTTGATGATCCATGCATTTTAAAGTTGTATTCCCATTTTGGATTTTTTGTTTCCATGTGTTTATATTTAACTTCATGTATATGTCCATTTTATCCAAATTATTGTTTATACATATACATCCTTTTGAGCCACGTGCCTTCATGCATATATCTTTGTGGACTCGTTATGTTTGGATATGTATGTATATTTAGTTTGTATAGGACATACATATACCTTGAAGATTAAATAAGTTTTGATGATTTTCTTGTTTTAAGGAATATTGAGCTTAATTGCCAATTTTCATGATTATATGTTTCACATAACACTTGCACACTCACCTCTTTTACAATGTTTCTCATGATTGTGTTTTCATGAGTATGTTTGAGCTTAAAGGATTTTGAGTGTTTTAGTGCCATGTGGATTTCATGTTTCATGAAAAATAATTTTGTTTTATTCCTTACTTGAAGAATTCGTACTAATTTACAAATTTTCCTTTTAACTAGTTGCGATATTCTTCATTTTGGTAGAAGTTTTCAAACACACTTTATTTTTTAAATCTATTTTTTGAAAATCCTACCTTCCATGGGTGGTTGGATGGGAGATCATGCTCATATATGCTTTATATTGAAAATCATTTTAAACTTGAACATGGTAGGGTGGTAGTTATATGATGTATACACTTGATCATTATTGTTGTTTCAATTGGTATCATTGGACTCTTTCAATTGGTATTAATTTTGACCTTTCTTGTATACTCATATATTTTCGTATATGTATGCTTGCATTTCAAAGAATATCAATTTCAATTGGTATCTATTTTTCAAACATATATATGTTTGTGTTTATGCTAAGCTTGAGCTTCAACTTTGTTTCAATTGATTCAATTTTCAATTGGTATCTTATTTCAAGCTTATGCATGTGTTTTGTTGGTATTTCATAAAGGGAGAGAAAATTGATTTTCATATTTACAATTGGTATCAGACTCCCTTACTTTATGATAGAAAATAAAAATTTTAAATTGATATCATATACTTAAAAGAAAAATACTCTTTTGATATCAAGATGTTTATTTGAATGTTTTAAAATTGGTATCTCAAAATTTTGTTTAAAGAAAAATTCAAATGTTTTGATTTGTATTGCCTATATGCAAGGCGAGCTTAACATCTCTTCTACATATAGATTCATGTTGAGTGTATCTTGTATTGAAGAGCTTGACAATCTCTTCTTTATGTGGTACACGTGTGTAGGGGGAGCTTCACATCTCGTCTTATGCATTGCATAGTGTACGTTATGTGAATTAGGGCTTGTCATCCCTCCTTCATGTAATGTATCTATGTAGGGAAGCTTCACATCTTCCTCTTCATGAATGTATATCGCATATACCATTTATTTATTGATCTATGTTTACTTTCAATTGGTATCAAGATACTACTTTAACATATTTTCAATTGATACCTTAATTGATTGTCACCCCTATTTGGTTTTGTTTTTGTTTTAGACAAAAAGGGAGAGAACATTGTCTTTATTTACCCCTTATTGATGATTGTTTCTTTGTATTAAAAAGGGGGAGAAAATTTTGTTTTGTTTTGGTTTTTACCCTTTATTGATGATTGACAAAAAGGGGGAGAAAGATTTTGGTTTATATATGCATATTTATGTTTTGCATATATTAAGTTTAATTTAGTTTAATTTTAATTGGTATCTAGAGCATGTTTTGTTTTTGAACATTCATTGGTATCTAGAGCCTTTTATTGTTTATGCATGATTATGCATTGTTATTCATTGCATATTTATTGTTTATTTGTTTATGCATGAGTTAAGGGGGAGCTTCTTTGAAGCTTAACTTTAATCCATGTATATATAACTCCATGAGTTTTGTCATCATCAAAAAGGGGAGATTGTTGGCCCGGAGGCCTTCCTCTCTAGTTTTGATGATGATTAACTCATGTAGTTATGTTTACTAATAATCTTGTGATTTTAGTTTCAGATCATTAATCAAGATATTAGTTGGTGATTGCTTCAAAAAGAGGAGTTTGGAAGCCTTCACTTGGTGATTCCCGAGCCCGAGCGTCAAGATGATACATAGCCATACTCGTTGGATCACGGAGTTTGGACCGAGTCGACTTGAAGATGGAAGATCGTCAAGAAGACTTAGGTATCCATAGTTTAGTGTGTTTAGATCCATGTGTAAAGATAAGAATAGTTGATATGCTCAAGTGCACAACACACACGTTTTATGTTTGGATATTGGTTTTTCGGTTTTGGTTTAACCAATATTTGTTTTCATGAATAGTTGATCAAAACAAGTTTAATTGGTTTATGTATAGTAGATGTATTCTTTCTATACATGCATGCTTAACTTTTAAACAAACTTATTTTTACTATCCTATTCATGTTTTGAAAAATCTAAGTTTGATAAAATACATGTTTTGGTTTTTGGTAAAAATGATAAGACACAAAAATAGTTTCATATGCTTGATATTTGAGCTAAACTTTTTATCACATGTTTATGTATCAATGCAAAATGTTAAAAACTATTTTTGGGTATTTTTACAAAGACTTAAAGGATTTTTAGAAATATGTTTTTCTGACCCAGAATGTGGCTGACAGGCCAGGTCGGTCGACCGCACGGGTCGACCGCACCAAAGGCCGGTCGACCGTTGCGGTCGACCGACGTGCACAGCCTTGTGCACGTCTGGCAGACACTGGGCCGGCCGACCGGGCGGCCGACCGGACCAGAGAGCTTTGCTCTCTGTATCTGGGCGGTCGGCCGGACGGTCGACCGGATGCCCCAGCGGTCATTTTTCTGACCGTTGGCGGTCGACCGGGCCGGTCGACGGGCCGGTCGACCGCAAGCCTGTCAGGCTGCTAGATCAGCCTAACGGCTAGTTTTCTGTTTGGGCTATAAATACCCCATCTCTTGGGGTGTTTTGACAAGACTTTAAAAAAAAAATTTCAGTGTTTCTCTAGTGTTTAAACAAGTTTTCAAAATAGTTTTTGTGCTCAAGAGATTTATTTGTTTGTTTTAAAGTGTTTTGTTTATTTCAAAGAAAATATGTTTTTGGGAATTGTTTCTTGATCTAAAATTCTATATTCATTTGGTATTTTTCCCAAGAGATTTTCTTTGATCAAAACACTAGTTTTCACACTTGAGCTATATCTTCTATCCTATTCTATTAGGATCTTGTTTTGTGGAAAAGAGAGATTGTTTGTGGTTGAAAGAAACCACTTGTTGTAAACACCCTTGCTTTTGTTGTATCCCTCTTTGGTAGAGGTTGATCGGGTGATTGGTTTGCTCCCTCTTTGGTAGAGGTTGAGATTGTAGTTTGCTCCCTCTAGTGAGAGGTGGAGTTTGGTTTGTAAACCCTCTTCGGTAGAGGTGTTGGTTGTTGTTTGGCTACGGGCCTACCCCTCGGTTCTGAGGCGGTGTTTGAGAGAGGAGTTCGGTACTCCCTTTGTTGTAACAAATCCTCCTCGGTGGAGGTTCCCTCCGTGGGAGTATAGTGGATTAGAAATCTTTCTCGGTGAAGGCGGGGACGTAGAGCTAGGGGCTCGAACCTCGAAACATATCTTGTTTTTGCGTTTGATCCATTGTCTCTCAACTGTATCTCTTTTATTTGTGCATTGTATTATTCATATTGTCATATCATTCATACTTGTGTTGTGCCTTGCATATATTCATATTACCTATTCATCTTATATGCTTGGTTGTTTGTGTGTGCCTTACTTATACTTAACCACAAGAGCTTCATATAGCACCTCAACCCATGTCTAGGGGAATCAAGAGGAGTTAGTCCAGAGCCCTTCACGGGGAATTCGGCTACACTTGTGTGTTGTACTAAGTGCATTGCATATTTGTTAAGCTTCCGCATTTAGCGCATTTAGTTTCTAGATTAGCATTATCACCTATTCACCCCCCCTCTAGGTGATTTACATATGCCATATAATACAGGTATCAGGGGTGGTAGTGTTCGGTTAAGGGTCACGATGTCAAGTCAATGTACTTGTACCACATGAAAGCATGTCAAGTAAGGGTTTGCATGTGTTATATACCGGGGGTCAGGATCAGGTGACAAGTATGACATATATCAAGTACCGGTGTCTAATATCAAGTACCGTGGATCAGGTATCAAATATAATATATCAAGTGTCGGTGCCATAAATCATGCATTAAGTATAACATGTCAAGTGTCGGTGTCAGATGTCACGTGTCAAGTAAACATGTCAAGTGTCAGGTAAATACCGTATAAACTTATATAATAAGGAATCATGTACTAAAAATTACAGTAGTAAGTATTAGACATGTTACGGTAGTAATATGATGTTCATATATCAATATCATGTAATAAATTAAGGGTAGATATTTTTAAGTTTAATATAAAGCACTCGCCTGAAACCGGAATGAAATACTGGTTAAAATCTGAGAAATTCTCGAACTCGCGCGAGCAAGCCACTAGCCCATATGTATATATTAAAATATATAAATATAAATATTTATATAAATATTAGAGAGGGAATGAGAGATGAGAGAGAGGAGAGAGAAAGTTGTAGGAAGGAGAGAGAGAGAGAGAGAGAATATGGTATTTTTAGAAAGGAATTAGGAATTAAAATGAGAGGGGTATTGATTGTAAATATGGGAAAGTAATTTGGGAATGAGGAGATGGGCATTTAGGGAATGTAGAAAATGTGGGTTTATTTAGGGAAAAGAAAGAGAAAAGAAAAGAAAGAATAAAGAAGGAAAGAAGAAAGAAAGAAAGAAAGGAAAAATAGAGGGGAGTGGGGGGCGGCCGGCCGACCGGCCACCTGCCAGCGGGCGGCGGCGGCGGCGGCGGCGGCGCGGGGGGTGGAGGCGGAGCCTGGCCCGGGGAGGAGTGAGAGGTGAGGGGTGTTTGATGTTGGTTGATGGTGAAGTTGTGGTAGAGGAGTGGTGGTGGTAGTTGGTGGTGGTGGTTATGGTGGTTGTGATGGTGTTGGAGGTGGTAGAAAGTTAGAGGAGGAGGAGGAGGTGATGATGGGTGGTGGGAGTGGTGAATCTGATGGAGGTGATGGTGAATTTTGGAGAAGGAAGGAAGGTGGTGGTGATGAGTTTTGGTGAAATTGGAGGTGGTGGGTGGTTGTGGAGGTTGAAGGAGGTGGAGGAGTGGCGAGGGGGAGTGGTGGTCGGAAAATAGGGAGGGGCGACGGCGGCGGCGGCGAAGTGGGATGGGTTTGTTTCTGAAGGAGATGAAATTTTTTTGAATTTTGAAATGAAAAGGAAAAAGGAAGGTGGAAGGTTTAATAGAGAAGGAGAAGGGAAATGAAATGATGAATGGGGATGGGGGAGGAGAAGGGCTGCAACAGCATCCCATCATGGCCTGGCTGCTGCTGCAAGCGGCGGGTGGCTATGGCAGGGGATGGGGAAAGTCAAAGGGGAAGAAAAGAAAAAAAAGAAAAAGAAAGAAAATAAAGGAAAAGGAAAAAAATATGGAAAAAAGAAGATAAAATAGTAAAAATATTTATTATTAAATAATAATTTATTAAAATATCTGGGAGTATAAAGTAGGGGAGTAGAGAAAGAAAAAGTAAGAAAAGAAATTGTCGCTAAATAATAATATTATTTTAATAGGGCGGAAATTCGACTGTTTCAGAAATGTTCCGAAAAATTCTCAAAAATAATAAATATTATTTAAGATGCTTCGTGAAATCAGATTCGAGAAATTTAATGTAATTTCAAATTAAAAATTCTGAAATCTTCCGCGATACCAACTGACACCAGAATCGGTCAAATTTTGATAAAGTTAGAAAAATTTCAAAAAATATATTTAGATAGAAAATAAAATTCTAAAAAGTAACGTGAAAGCTATTTCTAAAAATTCAATCCCATTTGAAAACTAAAAAAATCTGGGAATCAGTCAGCGATGCCACCGACACCGGTTTTGAAGATTTTGCAGAAAAATTTTGAAAAATTTTAGAAATCGTGAAAATTTAAAATATTAGAAAACAGTGTCTGAAACTGAAATCGGTGAAATAGGACATCCAGAAAGGTCAAATCAGGCAGCAGGCTAGTATCGGGTTCCCGGTCCAGGTCAGAGCTTACTTTAGGTTTGAGAATCCAGATCTGATACTCAATAATATAAGCAATCATAACCAAAAACACATGCTGGAAGAAAATTGAACGGTCAAAAAAATTTGGGATACGCATCAGGGTACGTATCCCGGGAACGGGGTGCTACAAGACAACTTGCATCCGGTTCGGGAAAAACTGATGGGTCCTGAATAATCATGTTTATGGTGGTCTTATCGAGTCACGCATGGACACATACTTGAGGGATCACCTGGAGGCCACAGGGATTCTGTGGGGTGTGCTGGCACCCCTACTCTGATTATTCCTACCGAGTATGCACACGCCCTAGGCCTATTTCTATGGGATCTGTGATACTCTATTCCTGTTCGAGCGTACATAAGTCCCGGTACCTAGCGGTACGTTCCGGCTCAGCACCGGATACTCTCGGACCGTTGTCCCGGGCATGTACGGGGCCCATCCTAAATATGGTTCGTTGAACTTCATCAATTTCTAAATAACTTGCTCTATAAGTTGTAAGTGGAAGTATGTGGAATGGGACGCATACTGAAGCTTACAACTTAGACGGCCCCAATTATAATAAAATGCTAATATACAATTGTTGTGTTGTTTTGTAACTCGGGTTGTACGCGCTCGGATTACAGTGACATGGGATAAGGGTATATAGATGAGGGTTTTCTTATTTGGATTATTTCTTCGAAGTACTAGTCTCATGGAACCGTGACCTAAGCCTGTACGATCGGTTTTGCTCGTAATCAGTTTTATTCGGTTTTATCGGTTTTATGTTAGTTTAGGAGATATCTGGTGTTGTCCTATCTACTTTACTTCTCGTCTTTTTACCTGCTCTTATCTTATTATACCATGCGTATGCTCTACTGGATGTCACCTGCTATATCTCTCTTGTTCCTGTATGCATGTACTCACAACACGGTTTTCTATGCATGTTTATGATTCGGATTTATCGATACACATGTGCTTACTATGCACGCCACTTGGCATTCACGTCACTACTCGCTGGGGAGTTCTGACTCGTCTGGATCCTCATGTCCAGGTCTCAGAGCTTACAGCGAGTGGATTCTCCCTGTTGCTGACCTGAGAGGTGCAGCGGTAGCGTGGATCTCCAAGCAGGCCATCTGAAGTCCTATCATTTCAGGCCCCCAGTGCGTCTCTCGAGTTTTCCTTCTGTTAACTCGTAAGCGCCTTTTGTACTGTTCATTCTTATACATCTCTTTGTATTCTCGCATTTGTGCCTATCGGTGATGTAATATTATTGTAATATTGTGTCACATCTGGTGATAACTTTGTAATTATACTTATATGTTGGAATGTATAATGCACCACATGCTTCCATATTCTAATTCTTTCTTGTACTGATGCTTAACGTATATACGTGAGGATATTTTCGACCTGCGTATATGCATCGCAGTAACATCTCCGTACCCGCGAGATCGGGGCGTTAAAAGAATGGTCGCTTCTTGAAAGCACCCTGCCCACGATCCTAGTTGTCGACGGATAGGTCTCCGTGTTGCGGCTTTGGTTTTGTTCCATCGTCGACGCGGCTGAAAAATGGGTTGGTGGAGCTTTTCATCGCTTCCTCCTGTTGGCCCAAATACCCATCACTCTAGTTTTGATGATGATTAACTCATGTAGTTATAGTACTAATGATCTTGTATTTAATTAGTCTCAGATATTTGATTAAGATCTTAGTAGGTGTTTAGTTTCAACAAAGGATTCAAAGTCAAGTTTTGAAGCTAGCACGTGTTGATTCAAGAGCTCGCGCATCAAGATCGCATCAAGTACTCAAGAGGAGTCTAGATCATTGGATCAAGGTTTGGACCGAGTCAAGAAGGAGAAGAAGATTTTCAAGAAGACTTGTGTCGGGTTTTGTAAGTGTTAAGATTTGTTTTTAGATAAAATGTAAAGGATAGATTAGTGGGTGGATTGCTCAAGTTCATTTACACACACACAAAATTTATATGTGTTTTCATAAGAGAGTTTTGAGTTTAGAAAAAATATCGTTTTGAATTTATCAAAACTTATTTTAGAGCTTATTGTCAAAAACATAGATATTTCATCTCATATGTGTAGTGGATCATATCCATACACACTAAGCTTCAAAAGTGTTTAAAATATCTTGTTTTTGTATTTGGAGAAGTTTTGAAAAAATTATTTTTCAATTTGGAGATTGTTTTTGAAAAATACGATTTTTGTTTAAAGCCAAAATTTCTATATCACAAAAATAGTTCAAAATGTTTGTAATATGTTTTGAATTTTAATCAAACATGTTTGTATATCCTGTTGCTGAGGTGGATCCATGTAGTGAAGACGGGAATCCTCGTAGAAGACCCGTGTCATGATGATCGGGGAGAGGCTTGGTCCTGAAGTTTCTCCCTTAGGGTTGGATGTGCTCCCGGGACGAGACTCGGGGTCTTCTCCTCGGGGTTGGATGCGAATTCGAGGCGAGGCCCGAGATCTCTCTCTCCTCGGACTGAGTGTGACGTCGGGGTAAGCCCCACTACAGGCTGCTACCGAGTTGGTGGAGATAGTATCAAGCATAGGCGGACCCATTAGTGGGCTGGGCCGGCTACAGCCCGGCCCATTTTTTTATATATAGGCGTAAACCCATTTTATTTTTTTTATTTTTTATATATTGTGTTAGACCCCTTTATATATTGGTTTTTAGTAAATTTATTCCTAATTCCACTCATGATTTAGTGGAGAATACTGTTTTATTCTTTTGATAAATTCATATAATTCATAAGTATATGTTATAGAAAATTGCAGCCCACCTCAAAAAAATTTTCTGGTTCCGCCCCTGGTATCAAGCCCAGCCTGATTCTTTAGACCCAGTGGGTCAAGCCATCGGTAATCATATATGACATTTGAACCCTAACCAACGACAACAGCTTTAGGTTTTGAACATGTTTTAATTTATTTTTCACCTTAATTGATTCCCGCATATATCCGAGGCTACGGGACCAGTTTCAAAAATGTTTAGAATTGATTTTTTTTTTTCTTTTCTTCTTTTCAATGGGAAATTATATTTGTCTTTACATAAAGAATTAACTGGCAAATAGACACAGATCTACAGAAAAATAAAGAGGGGGGAAAAGGCAAATAAATTCAAGAAAATAACAGTGGTGGGTGCATTTTCCTGTCCGAAAGAGTCATGATGTACTCATTAGAAAAAAGGGTACCATTTTGTTGCTATTTTCAGATTCCCCCAACCCCCGCTAACTATTTATTTTTAGCCACATGATACCCGGATTGTACAGTTACCGCTTGGCGCACATTAGCAACAAGCAAATAAGTAGTGCCTAAGGCCGTAGGGGAGCAGGCGATCTGGTCCTGGCCCCAAGAGAATGATTGGCGGAGAGACTGCGCGCATATTTTCACGCCCTTTCATCATTTTTCACGGTGCCGCCGCCGCTGCTCCTATCCTGTTCCGAAGGAACAACTTAACACGTCCAAAGTCCAGTCCCCGTGGTCTTTGAGTCTTAAGTTGAACCATGTGGCTTGAGTCGCTTGGACCGGTTCGTTCGGATCGGTGAGTAAATAGCCTAATATTTCCTTCTTTTTATTTTTTATTATTATTTTTTTTTAAAACAAATTTGGTAGTTGAATATGAAAGACTGCAATTAACCCCTAAAAGATGTTAGAATAATCCCACACTGGATTTAAAGTAATCAGTAAACTTTTATTCAATCATTTTTTTTATTTTTGAAACTGTGTTTTTAGTAAAGCATCTCTTGTTGGTTTCTCTTGTTAATAAATCTGATTTCTTCTAAAAATAAATTAAGTTAACAAAATCTGATAGCTTATCGCGTTGCCGAAGACATGGGTGGCAGGTTGATTATTGCTTGATGGGTGTCTGCACAACTATCATATGTTTTAAGAATGCAATTAGTGCTTAAATTACCTTTGCTTCCCCTATTACCATCTAATTTTGCTGATGATATTTAAGTGAAATATCATTTATTGATCTTCTCACGGACCAGCGATCAGGAGCCGTTTGTTTGCTCGGAAGGAATCCCGAAGTTTCTGAAGTGGCCTCTCTGCGGGCTCTTCAGATGTTTCTTTCGTTTGGAAAAGAACAATCGAAGACGACTTCGAGGAATCTTTCGCGGATCTTATGATATGCATCACATAAGACTACTTCGGCATTTGTATCCGGAGGAAAAAAATTGAGAATACGCGTGAAGGATGGAGAAGAGAATGTTTTTTTATTTTTTGGAGTAAAACTGACTTTTTTGTGAGAATCCTTATATCTAATAATAAGTTATTTCTATGTTTATAAGAGGTCTCTATGCAGCAAACAAACATTCAAAGTGTTAACTGTAATATCTAAAGACTCTTGGGATACTTTAGAATTGTAGAAGAGACTTCGAAAACTTCTAACTCTTTCGAGTAAAAGCCTATTAGTTCAGGTATGTAACAATTTCATGTGAGTCTCACATGTTCAATGTCTTGAATAAACATGCAAGTAGATTACACGTGAGTAGATCAAGTATTTCATATGAAAATATTATTTAACTAATATAGTGCATTTCCACTCTTCATATTAAAGCATGTATTTAAGAGCTTCTTTTATGAATCAAATTGGAGTTTATTGGGATTAACATTGAAAATTTTGGAGAATGAAGATTTATGGAAGTCTTTTTTTATCTCTGTCCTCTTCCGGAATCGCATAACAAATAGTTCAAGTTTACTTGATTAGATATCGATTTATGTGAACTAGATTTTGGGGCAGCGTGCTTTATATATGCAACAAAAATAGAATTAATATAAAATAAAATTTATTAATTTTTTTTACATTTTTTAATAAATTTTTTGTTTAATTCTAGAGTATTCTAATATTGAAGGGGGAAAAAAAAAATCTTAATATCACATTTTTTTCCTCTCAAATAAATGTTCTATCTCTCATTTTATTTTAAAAAATAAAAATTAAAATCCTAATAATTGTTGCTTTTTTATTTTTTCAATTTTTTTGAGGTAGAGATATAAATGTGATGATTAGATTTTTGGGTAATGGACATTTTTTTTTCTATTTCACTTTCATTTTCATTTTGACGTATGGATGAGAGTGAGAAATTTTAAGTATGAGATACATATCTTGATTTCTTTATCTAATATATGTTATTTTTTATTTTAATTTTTATTTGAGATGAGAATATAGATATTTGGTTAGATTTTAAGATTTGGCAATATTTATTTCGTAGATGCGCAGATAGATTTGATTGAAACGCGCTGTGCGGACGTGAGTTACAATCAAATTAGAATTTAAATCTAAAAGTCGTGATTATAACAATAAAGATAAATTGAAGGTCATTTTTACTGATCTTACATTGAAATGGAAAAAAATGGAGTATGACAGTAGATGTCGCTATTAATAAATATCTCCATTTGGTGTGTAACAAAAAAAAACTAAAAAGAAAAAGAAAAATCATTTGATAAATATTGCAAAGAGTCCAGATTCGAATCGAATGCGGTGTATGGACCAGAAATGGAGCTGGCATTGATTAATTTTTATTTCACCTAAATTATATGTATTGCAAGTAAATAACATTGATTATTTCTCAAATACTTTCTACAGTTAATTTTGTGGTCTATTTTTCCACTTACACTCTTACATTACCAATCAAATACCGTAAAACACAATATATTTTCTCACTTACATTTTCACATTATCAATCAAATATTATAAAATACAATATATTTTCACTATGACTTACGACAGCCGCTTGCAGCAAAACAAACAGACGCAAGACTCTACATGTTTCATTCAACACTTTTGATCTGGCTTTTAGCCATGGGCCCCCAGACAATATTCATAATTACAGCCTTTTAATCTCTTTATTCACCTCAAAGGCATACAAATGTGCCTTCCTTTTTTCTCTTTAAATATCCATGTTAAGCAAAGATGGATCTTTCTTTTTTACTTAAAAAGGCTTGTAGCTTGAGGACCAAGACTAATTTTGTGTCTCATGGAAGAAGAAACCATCAACTTTTTACCCCAAGTCTCTGATCTCAGTTTCCATGCACGCATCTCTAGTTAATTTAAACGTTCCTTCTAGTTAACAATTAATTAAAGTTTTATTTTGATTAATTTAGTTAATTACTATACAAGGGAAAGAGACACCAATTCTTCGTGATTCCTGAGGCTCCAATTCTTCGAGTTCCCTCGCTAAGAAAAAGGAGGGCCGTTCTCTCTGCATTCCATTGGCGGCCCATATTTTCAATGGTTAAGAATTGACACTGACATCGCAAGTTGACAAGGTGACGTGGACTCAACCATGCGAGGGCTTGACATTTCAGAGACTTGGCAGGCTTGTTTGTTATCCGAAAAGACAGTGAGAAAACCTTGTACCTCTGACAATATAGGTCAGGTAAGATTCATGGCCGAATTTTGTTTGGTTTGTCTTAATGGAAAAGTGTAAACTATGCTGCGGGCCCGCACAAAATTTGCGCTCTGCAGTTTCCAGCTTGAGATGGGCGAAAACCATTGAATTCTTGATCCCTCGGACCCCAAACGAGAGAAAGCTGCAATCGTTACTGAATTCTCAATTTTCTGATTTTGCCAAACAACCCTTAGCTGCTGGCCCCTAGATGCACTGAATATGTGCGTGAGCGCATTTTGGATGCACGGGTGAGAAATATTTTGCTAATTCAAAAGAAATTTAAGGGTCTGTTTGTTTCGCCGCAAAACACCACAAGTCGGAAGTCGTAAACTGAGAATGAGAAAAGTGAACTGTAGCAGGAAAAATACACTGTGTTTTATAGTGTTTGATTGATAAAGTGAAAGTGTAATGAGAAAGTATATTGTGTTTTACTGTTTGGTTGGTAAAGTAAAAGTGTAAATGGGAAAGGATATTGTGTTTTACAGTGTTTGATTGGTAATGTAAAGTATAAGTGGAAAAGTTAACCACAAAATTAACTGTAGCAGTGATTTAAATATTATAAATATTATTAAATTAAATCTACTATTGTAAATAAATTGTATTAATAAATTTGAGATAAAATATTAATAATCTTAATATTTTATTTATAACAATAATATTAATAAAATTTAGTATATTTTAGTAAAATATTACTAAAATTTAACAAAATAAATAATAAATAATTTTAAGAAAATCTAAAAAACATTAATAAAATTTTAAGAATACTAATAAACCATAAATATTAAAAAATCTCAAGAAAAATAAAAATATATAGTTATAATATTATAATATTATAAAATACATAAAAATTATTACAATATTAAATTTTATTATAATATTATAAAAATATTAAAAATATAAAATTAACAAAGTAAAATATAATTATAATTTTAATAATAAACTATTATTATTATAATATTATTATAATGAATTATTATAAATATTAACATAATAAAATATTAATAAAGTAATTTATATTAAAAAAATAAATAATTAAATATATAATAATTTTATATTAAAATATAATATTATTATATTAATAAAATATTAACTCTAAATAAAATATGAAAAAAAATGGTATAAGTATTAATAAAATAATAAAGTATTAAATAATAATATTAAATTAAAAATTAAATATTAACACAATATTACAATAATAAAAAACTAAAGATTTAAAAATAAAATAATTAAATAAGAAATATTATACTATTAAAAAATTTTAAAAATATTAAATATTTAATAATATTAAATTATATATTGATTATCAACTAACTGTTTTGAACTGCAAATGTACTACAAGTTGGATTTACATGACCACAAAATTATCTGTACCAACTGTAAGTTAGAAAATATAGGTGTAAAAGTGAGATTTACATAACCACAAAATTAACTGTAGCAACTGCAAGTGAGAAAATAAGAGTTGCATTTTGCAAGTTATTTTTCAGTTTAACAAACAGCGGAAAATGAAAAAGAAGTTTTACGACTTACAAATTGCGACGTTTTGCGACGAAACAAACAGGCCCTAAGTACATTCCTTGTGATGCAAACAATAACTAAGAGAAATAAAGAGCAAAAAGACTTTTGCCAAATTTCGAAATCAGAAAGAGTGATGAGGACCTCCAAATTCATCCATGTGCCATGTTTCAAATTCAAAATAAAAAAAAGGAAAAATGAAGAAGAAAATGTCTATTCAACTCCGTTGAGTCTCTCTTTCGATTTTTGTAATTAATTTAGTATTGGTCATCAGTAAGGTATCAAGATTATGGTTTTGTATTTTTGGATATATAATTTAGGGGGAAAAAAAGAGATCATTCATTGGTTTGTTTTGACAATGCCAACAAAAAAGGTGGTTTGTTTATTTCCATGGCATCTACGATGATGGCATAACCCAATCTTAGCAACTTGAATATACTGGCATTTAATAAATTAATTATATGAATAGCTATAACTCAAATGAAACTAATCACTAAGTTAATTGCAATCATCCATATGCAATGCCAACCAGTGGCGTAGTCAGGATTTTAAACTGACGGGTCCTCGTCACAAAAGATATCGAGATAATGGTAGGTGTAAGTTTTTTTTTAGTGTATATATAATAAAATTGTAATAGACTTATCATTTGAATAATATTAAATGAAATCTATTGAGATGTAACATGTGGGCCTCAATTCTTAGACCGTGAATACTGCAACAATTAGAGAAAGTGATGGATTCGTAAAAAGTGTAGTGCCTTACAGTGTGATGGGCAATCTCACTGTGACGCTCATGTCTACGATTTCTAATATCATTATGTTGAATAAGATCAATGTTTAAGATATGGAACGCATTATTTGGTAAGAAGACTGCAATCATGATGGGATAAAGTTGGGTGCTTAAACTTTTTGAAGTTTTTTTTTTGTTTTCCTTCTAAATCTTTACAAGCTTTTGTTGGGATTTGAAAGTAGTTTGAAACTCAGTTGCATTTTGTTGAATATAATGATAAAGAAGTAAAGAGAAATTATAAAAAAGAAAATAATATGATTCAAATCTAAGTTCATGAATAATAGAGTACAAAAAAACATCAACTAACCTATACTTCTCTTTGCTATTCTAAGTATATTTATTTTATCTGTAAACAAAGTGGAGCACTATCTCATTTTTGGGCTGGATCAGGACGTCATGTGACCCTCCGGCTCCGCCTCTGATACTAACATAACATGTTAATTAAAATTTTAGGTTAATCACCAACATAACGTCTCTTTTAAGATTTTTTTCGTTCTTTCAAATTTATAGCTTTTTCATCAATCGTAAGTTTGTGAGGGATTTTTAAAAAATAGTATTAAAATTAGGATTATATGGTACTAACTATACTAAGAGTGAGAGTTTCCTAACTATTATGCAACTGTAGTGTATATACTTCCCGGCAATTGTCCTCGTCAATAATAATACAAAATTCAATTTTTTCAACTGATTTTACACCAAGCATGCAAACTTTTTCTTTATTAGTTTATTATCAAGGTAAGCTCTGTACTTCTTAGTCTATTTTATTTGTATACATAGAATAAGGCTTTCGAGCCTGAAATTTTTTGTTCTTCCACCAAAAGGAGAAAAAAAAAAAATTAAAAAAACAAAACAAACTTTATTTTGAATATCTCTAAACTGATTGTGAACAACTTTTATAATTTTAATATTTTAATGATAGATTCACAAATATTTATACAGCTCAGAACAAATAGAAAAAATATAACCTTTTTTCTTTACACATCAGGATTTAAAAGAAATTCTAACGTTAAATTAATCTTGAGTGCAGTGCACAGTGTAAACCTTTTTTGCACTGAGTAAAAGCTTTACAATTAAAATATTACTTGCACTAGGGTATGCCCAATTCTTCTTCAAGACATTTTCTCAAAAAATTCTTCTTCAAAACAAGAAAGAAAGAAGGAAAGAAATTGAAAAAAGAGGAAAGAATTTAGAAGAAATCCATTGATTTGTCTCCTACATGCCTCCTTTCTTAACGATGAATAAAGCCCACTTTTAGTGTCAGTTCAAGGCCAAATTACGAACAATTTCATACAACGACGCATACGTCTTTCGGCCCATTCTGTTCTACAAATGTTTAGAGCTTTAATGAATGGCCTTAACCGAGGCTTTAGATTGGTGGATCAAGCTATTGGACTGCGAGGGACAAAGTAGGCCAAGTACTGAGTAGGCCTGTCTACGGGTGCGGGCTCAGGGCGAGTACGGTAGTTATCGGACTCGGTCTCGATTACCATTATAGGTACCAGACCTGACACGATTACTTGCGAATCCAAAACAACGGTTCCCATACCTGACCCGTTTAGTTATGGGTCCAGACGCAATTACCTCGTCGTGGCAGTGGAAGAACTCGTCGTAGAGCAGATTGTAGTTGTTGGCGTGCTTGAAGTCCTCCACCTTCTCGTTCTCGGCCTGAATCTGGATCTATAGCACCTCTCCCATGTTGGACGCAACCTGCTTTGCTTTGTTGTCGATGCTGAAGCTGAGTAACAAGCAAAAGAAGCCGAGGGTGGTGATGACGGAGGTGACAGCAGAGCCGAAGAAGAGGCCGGAGCCAATGGCATTGGAGACCATGAGGATGAGGGTGACAATGTAGATGCGCTTGCGGCTGAGCTTGTCGGCGAGCCAGCCAAAGAAGGGTGGCCGGTGAGGGTGCCGGTGAGGGCGACGCCACAGACGGTATTGTTGGTGCTGCGGGGGAGCTTGACGGGCTTGCCACAGAGAGAGGTTGAAAGGCTGATAGAGGGAGGATGGCTGAGAGAGCGAGAGGGAGGCGATTTAGAGAATGACAAGAGGGTTGGAGACAGGGTTATTAATTAAGCGAGTTCGGATCTAATCGAGTATGGTTCAAGTAATCAAACCCGATCCATTTACTCATAGGATAAATGGGTTCGGATCCTATTCAGGTTCGCAGGTATAGAAATCAAATTAGGCTAGTCTAATTGGGTCGGGTACGGGTTCAAACCAAACCTATTGATAGGCCTAATACTGAGGCTAGAGGTTTGGCATCCGATAAATCCCAGTAGGAAACCAGCAGAATTTCTGCACCGGAAAGATTTAAGGAAATAAGTGATTTTCACCTCAGGCTTTTATGTAAAAAGAATACTCATTTCTGGCGTTAAAGGAAATATTCAAAATAAAAATTGGTGGTCAAAGTTTCCGAACTTCCCCAAACTTTTTCTCCTGGCCTGAAAACTAAACTCTTAGCACAGAGTTGAAGTTTTCTTTCCCACATTTTTTTTGGGGGAACGAAATATGAAGTTTGATTTGTCTTTTAATAGATTTACTAGATTTATGGCACATGCAAATAAAAAACATACACACACGATATGTATTCTTGTGATAATTCGGTTCTTCGAAATTTCATTAAGAGAGCAAGTAGTTAGAGCTGTTGACTGGATCGCGTTGGCCCAGAGGCCCTTCATTCTAGTTTTGATGATGATTAACTCATGTAGTTATAGTTACTAATAATCTTGTGATATTTAGTTTCAGATATTTGATCAAGATATTAGTAGGTGATTAACTTTAACAAAGGTGTTTTGGAGCTTTCACATGGTGATTTAAGAGCTCGAGCGTCAAGTTCACATCTACCACTCGGTTGGAGTCAAGCTCGGCGGATCACGTTTGGATCGAGTCGGCTTGGAATAAGAAGACATCGGTTTGTTTAGTTAAGATTTATGTTTAGATCCTATTGTAAAGATTAGATAGTGTAGTATGCTCAAATTTATTATACACACACAAGTTTCATGTTTTTATTTTTCGGTTTAACCGATCTTAGTTTTTATGAATAGATAGAATCAAAAAGTGTTTACATGGTTTAATGTATATTAGATTTGATCTATATACATTTATGCTTCATCTATTTAGAAAAACTTATTTTGATACACTATTCATGTGTTTGGAGTTTTGTATTTAAACAAAACTTATTTTTGGATTTAATGTCAAAAATATAGATATAATACCTTTAGATTTTATCCATATACAATATGCTTCAAAGTTGTTTCAATATCATTTTTTTGTTTACAAGTGTTTTAGAGAAAACAAATTTCCATTTCAAAAATCTAAGTTTTGAAAAATACAGTTTTCGGTTTAAGGCAAAATTTTCATCTCACAAAAATGGTTCAAATTGTTTGAAATATGTGTTGAATTTTTCTCACACATATTTGTATTTCAAAGATATTATAAGAACTGATTTTTGTGAAATTTATGTGATTTTATGAGATTTAATAGAAGATAAAAACCCAAGTTTTTAAGTCCTATATTGGCTGAACTGGCTGTCTGCCGGTCGACCGTAACAGAAGTCGGTCGACTGGTGCGATCGACCGACGTGCACAAGCGTGCACGCCAGCTTGAGTTGGTGGGCCGGTCGACCGGGTCGGTACCGTCCAGAGAGCTCTGCTCTCTGGAAATGGCCCCGGTCGACTGGGTCGGTCGACCGGCAGAGAGCTCTGCTCTTTGTATCCAGTCTCAGTCGACCGAGCCGGTCGAACGGTGGGCTCAACAGTCAAAAATATGACCGTTGGCCAGTTGACCGCCCGGTCGACCGAAAGGGCATTTCAGCCCTTTCCAACTGCAAACGAGCAGAATTTTGTGGGGCCTATAAATACCCCACATTTGAGTTTGTTTTGAACAAGAATTTCAAGAGCTAAATTTCTCTCATTCACAAGTGTTTTAATAAAAGTTTTTAAAAGAGGTTTTAGACCCAAAAGATTTTATGTTTATTTGTTTAAAGGGTTGGAAAAATCAAGAAAGAAGAAGTCTTTGGGATTGTTTTTTATCTTCATTTTATATCTATTCTAGAAGTTTTCCCAAGAGTTTTTTTTTTGTGATTTTGATTTTCAAACTTTTTGTTTTCTCACACTAGAGTCTATCTATCTATCCTATCTATTAGGATCTATTTTGTGAGAAAATTAATTTGTGGTTGTTTATACCACCAAGTTGTAAACCTTCCATCTTTGTGATATCCCTCTAGTGAGAGGTGATAGTATTGATATCACTCAAGTGTGAGGTGATTGTTGAAGTGGTGTTTATATCCCTCTAGTGAGAGGTGAAGATTATGTTGGAATCTCTCAAGTGTGAGGTGATTGTGTTTGAGTGATTTGAGCCCTATCCCTCTAGTGAGAGGTTGATCATTATTTGGCTAAGTGTCTATCCCTCTTGCCTCTAGTGAGAGGTTGTATTTATTAGAGAGAGAAGTTGTATACTCCCGATTGTATTTACCCAAATCCTCAGTGGAGGTTCCCTGTATGGGAAGTCCTGTATGGACAAGTTAGTGGAAATCCTTCTGTGTGAAGGCGGGAACGTAGAGCTGGGTGCTCGAACCTCGAAACATATCCTTATGTTTGCGTTTGATCCACTTTCTCTTAACTCACTCTCATTTATATTGTGCCTTTCATCATTCATATTGCTCATTCATACTTATATGCTTGGTTGTGTTTGTTTGTGTGCATCACTTGTGTTTAACCAAGAGAGCTTCATATAGCACCTCAACTCTTATTCAGAGGAATCAAGAGGAGTTAGTTCAGAGCCCTTCACCGGGAATTCGGCTACACTCTTTAGTTACACTAAGTGTGTTGCATTAAGTTTTTAATTCGGCATTATTTGTTATTAGATTAGCCCTACACCTATTCACCCCCCTTTTAGGTGTACTTTCAATTGGTATCAGAGCTTACACTCTTGATATTTAGTTTAACCACCTAGGAGTGAGATCTTGGTTGCTAACCTACTATTTGCATTTGCATATTATATTGTTTACACACACTCATGAACTTTATGACCTCTCCTATGTATGACACTTCTAACATTGTTGTTTGGAAGGCTAGGATGTCCATGTATCTAAAAACCCTAGGCTTGCATGTTTTCCTTACCATTACCAAGAAATCCTATCTTGGTAATAGCAAGCATATAGAGGTCAATGCACAAGCCCTAAAGGCACTTAGTAGCACGTTTAATAAAGAATATCTTTCTATGGTTTCTCATTGTGATTCCGCTTTTGCAGTGTGGAATACTTTGATCTCCTCCGAGCTTCAAACGTCAAACATTGTGGAGAAGGAATATAGTGGAGAATCCGAGTAACATTGCCACATGGTTCAAGGGAATGACTCCCTTGAGGTAAACTCAGATGCACAATTAGATGATGATGATGCTAGTTCTTCTAGTAATGATTATATTGATGCCGATGCTTTAAATGAAGAACAATCAATTATTTGTGAAAAATTATTAGAAAAATATAAAGCTTTGAAAAAGAAAAATTTTAGACTTAACAAAGAAAATAAGAATTTGTGTTCAAAACTAAATTTGATTTTGCAAGAGAAAGTGGGGATTTCTGATGAAAGGGATTCATTGAAATCCAAACTTGACCTTGTTTTAAAAGAAAATGAGATTTTGAAAAATAGAAATGATTACAATGATATTTTGAAGAAAAATGAAATCTTATCTTCAAAACTTGATTTTACTTTAAAAGAGAATGAATATTTGAAAATGAAATTTGCTTTAATATCAAAGGAATTGGATTTGGTTTCTAAGAAAAATATTTCTTTGAAAAATAATATTGATACATATGTTTGCCATGCTAGTATAACTTTACCACCTAGTGTATCTATTGCATACACTACTTCTTCTAACATTGAAAATGATATAAATATATTAAAGAAGAATGTTGATTGTTTGGGCTCCATTTTGAGCAAATGTGCTTTAAACCATGCACGTTTGGAATCTATATTTCGAAAGAAACAAGTTCCTCCTATGCATGCACACAAACCACGGCATACACATGCTCCTCACGTTCACACTCATCACACTTTGTATGCTCATGTATACACTTGTACACATTGTGGACGTAAGGGCCACCTTGCTAAATTTTTTTATGATAGGATACATGATGTAAATTTAGCAAATAAGTTTCTTTGGGTTAGGAAAGGAGCTAACCCCCATGGACCCAAAAAGAGTATGGGTACCAAAGACCACTCCTATTTTATTTAATGTAAGTGTGGGCTCTCACTTAACGTGAGAGTGATGGTGCCTTGAGGTGGAGGCGTTCCGAGCTTAATGATAACAAATTTGAATGCATCACTTTTAAGGAGAGTTTGGTGGGAGGACCACCTTGGTTTAGAGACGTAGAGATGTACCCTCATGATTATGGTAACGATCTCTAACTCCCATTTATATTTACCTGCTTTCATTGTTGATTTTAGCATGTTTTGATGTTTCATGATTATTATGTTAAATACCATGATAATTAGATTAGTGATTTACATGATTAGTATTTGAGATACACCCATGTTTTATATAGATTATTATTTTTGTGTTCTCACATTTGTTTAACTATTATGTATATCAAAGCTCTAATAACATGTGCATTCACCTAATGATCATGTTGATTTATGTTTCATGATTTGATTACATGTTTAGATGTTAGTTTTCATTAAAACTTGATTATATACTTGTACAACTAGTGAGCCACAAATAGATTATTAAATATTTGTGCTTGATTGCTAATTTGTACTTATTTGATGTACTAGTATAGCCTAGTTTTGATGATTCATACATTTTGACTTGTATTCTCTATTTTTGTGCATATTTTCATGTTTATATTTAAACTTCATGTATATGTCTATTTTGTCTAAACTATTTGTTAAACATATACATCCTTGAGCCACTTGGCTTCATGCATATACTTTTGTGGACTTGTTTATATTTGCATATGTATGTATACTCTAGTTTGTACAAAACATACATATACCTTGAAGGATTCTTAGTTTTGATGATTTTCATGTTTTTGATAAGGAATTTCATATTGAGCTTATTGCCTATTTTCGTGCTTTTGTATTTCACATTATATTTGTACACTCACATCATTTTTATTTACTCATGATTTGTTTTCATAAGACTATATGTGCTTATAAACCTCTGAGTGTTTGATGATCATGTGATTTCATGTTTCATGAATATTCTCTTGTATTATTCCTTACTTGAAGGATTTCGTACTAGTTTACAATTTTATCATATAACTAGTTGCGTATTCTTCATTTTGGTAGAGTTTTCAATTGTGCTAAAACTATTTTCAAACTTATTTTTGAAAACCCCTACCTATTCAAGGGCGGTTGGATGGGCGATCATGCCTTGTATGCATTATTAAAAATCTTTTTAAACATGTGCATAAAGTGGGTGGTAGAGAGTATGAGTTATACACTTGATCCTTATTGTGTTTTCAATTAGTATCATAATTGATATCTATTTTGTATACTCATATTTGTTTCTATATATGTATGCTTCAACTTCTAACAATATCAATTTAGATTGGTATTTATATTTTCATACAATATATATATGTGTTTTGATGTGCTTATTATATCTCTATATCTTTGAGCACAAATTTATTTATGCTAAGCTTGATTTAGTCCTTAATGACAATTATTTTTAAATTGGTACCTTATACAAGTTTATGCATCGTTTTCATTAGTATTTCATAAATGGGGAGAAAATTCATGTTTTACCTTTCAGTCGGTTTTATTTACCATTGGTATCTTACTCCCACTCTTTATGTTGAAAAATAATATCTTAATTTTCATTTAGTTTTCTATGCTAATGAAAATTATTTTCAATTAGTATATGCTTCATTTTCAATATTGGTATCAAGAATCTTAAATGATATTATCCTCTATTTGGTACCTCTATTGCAAAATGTTTTAGTGTTTAAACAAAAAGATTAGTTTATGTTTTTTATCAAAAGTGTAAAATATTTTCAATTGGTTTTTACAATTGGTATCAAGATTTTCCATATGTTTATATCTTTCTATTGGTATCAAAATTTTGTTGGTTTCTTCAAAATATTTTGTTTATTTTCAATTGGTATCATAAATTGGTATCATAATGTTTCGATGTATACCTTCGTACTAAATGGATATATCTTTCAATTGGTATCATAATGTTTTGATTTGTATTGCTTATATGTAAGAGAAGATTAACATCTTCTCTATATATAGATTCATGTTGAGTGTATGTCATATTAAAGTGATTAACCTTTCTTTAGTATGTAGTACACGTGTGTAGTAGGACCTTCACATCTCCTTTTATACATTGCATATTATGTTTTATGTGATTAGGGTTTAGTCATCTCTTTTCATATAAATGCATGTATGCAGGGAGAGTTAACTTCACGTTTCTCCTCTTCATGAATGTATATAGCATATATACTTTATTGTTTGATTTATGCAAAAAAGGAGAAAAATATTATTTATGCCTTTATTGTTTGCAGCCATTTGTTGATGAATTGATAAAAAGGGGAGAGATATTTTGGAGTTTGATATATGCATGTTTGTTTAAATTTGTTATCTTTATCATTGGTATCAAAAGCATCTTTTGTTGGTATTGGTATCAAGAATATCTTTTGTTGTTTTGTTAGTATCAAGAATTTTTGTTGGTATTAAGAGCAACATTTTTTAAAAAACATGTTTATTTTAAAATTTGGTATCAAGAGCATGTTTATTTTATTAGTGTCAAATATCATGTTTATGCATATTTATGTTGAGCATTCATTGAATATCTTATATATTGTTATGCATGAGTTAAGAGGGAGCTTTCTTGAAGCTTAACTTTAATCCATGCATATATAACTCCATGAGTTTTATCATCATCAAAAAGGGGGAGCTTGTTGGCTCAGAGGTCCTTCACTCTAGTTTTGATGCTGTTTAACTTATATAGTTATAGTTATTAATAATTGAAATCACCTAGAGGGGGGGTGAATAGGTGATGGCTATATGAATTATGGCAATTTTGCGGAATTAAAACTTTCACACACAAATAGCACAAATAAAGACTTGCAATAAATACAACAATTAAGGTGCAAGAATTGAAAGGAGTAGAGTTAGAGAAAATTGATCAAACGCAAACGCAAGGATGTGTTTCCGAGGTTCGAGCCACGCTCTACGTCCCCGCCTTCACACTTGAAGGATTTGCACTACTACCGTTGATCCCACCGGATCGCCGATACAAGGACACACTTGTCCCTTACACTTGTGATGCCGCAACACCACCCGAAGCTCACTAGCTCCCTTGAGGCCGATGCCTCTACAACTTCACTCCAAGAAGATTTGAGTGATCACACTTGATCACTTTACAAAAGCTCACTTGCACAATCCTAGAACCAAATATGTAGATGTAAAGCTTGGGATTGTGGTGTGCAAAATCTAGAGAGAAGCTAGAGGAATAGGCTACAAGTTGGGTGTTGGGAATTTAGGCTTTGGAAAATCTTTTATGAAGGAAAGCTTTGAAAATCTTTGTAAAACTCTTATGAAATATTTTGCAATAGTTGTCTAATCAATATGAGGTGACCCTCTATTTATAGGGGTCAAAAACATCCTCAAAAACTCGTTGGAGACAAATCCCAAAAAGAAAAACAGTCAGAAAAAACTAGCTGTTGGATCTGTCAGAACTTTTGACAGATCCCGGTCGACCGGGTCGGTCGACCGCAAACGGTCAAAAATATGACCGTTGGGGCTCATCGGTCGACCGGGTCGGTCGACCGAAAACTCCTGTGAACGTAAATGAACATCGGTCGACTGGGTCGGTCGACTGATATAGACGTGCACAGTATTGTGCACATCGGTCGACCGGGCCGGTCGACCGGTCACTGAGAGTTCTGAAAAACAGAACTTCCAGAACCAGAAAACTTGGATTTGGGTTTGGGTTTTGGGTAAGATTTTGGAACTTGTAAAAACATGAAGTATAAGCATGTGTCATACTTCAATCATGTTAAAAATAGTTTGATAAAAATCCTTTTGATAGAACCTTGTTTTTCATAAAAATTGTTTTTCCAAAACTATTGTTTTTCTGAAAATCATATTTCCAAAATATGTTCTCTTTTAAAAACTAAGTTAGAAATGGATTTGAAATTTTTTTTTTTTTGAAACCATGAACCTAACTAAGAGGTGTGTGTGTGATAATCCCATAGCTCTACTTCTAATATCTAGCTTTGACAAAATATCTAAAATAAAAATAAAAATACAAAGCTTGTTTTCTTCAATGTCTTGATCTTGTCTTGATCTTGTCTTGATCTTCATATCATCATCTTGATCCCAAAGCATCCTAGTTGTGCATAGCTTGGGAATCTTCATTTTAGCGGCGAACTCCAAATGTGTGAGTCTTTTAGCGGAGCCGTCAAAAACAACCTGTTAAATAACCTGAAAAATTCTGAAACACAAATGTTAAATACATAACTAAATATGTTTTGTTATCATCAAAATAACTGGGATAATGGCCTTTGGGCCAACAATCTCCCCCTTTTTGATGATGGCAAAACATATGTAGTTTATCACAAGATATTTTGGTAGAGACTTCAAATGAAGCTCCCCCTCAACACAAGCATATATATAAAATCATACTCAAGCATATTATCACAAATCATAATCATAAACATTTTATTTCCATGCCAACAAAAGAAGCAAAATACTCATGTCATATCATAGATGAAGGAAAAAGAGTCTCATACATGACATAAATACATAAAACACATAACCATATCCATGTCCACAACACAAAATAAAAATACATGACAAAGCAAAAGATGTCCAACACAAAATATGTCAAGTACATAACAAAATAACAAAGTGTCACAAAATATCTCTCTCAAAATAACTCTCCCCCTTTTTGACATCATCAAAAGGGGAGGTCACTCCTCAGCACCATCATCACCATCATCGCCGTCTCCGTTATCATCACCACCTTCCTCTGAAGAAGCAACCTCCTCTGGATCCATGCCATCGACTCTGGTGCGCGGTGGAGGAACAGAAGAGCGAGCTCTGGGAGGAAATGGAGGACCGGTGGCAGGGAGTCGACAAGCAGTCGGAGTCCGATCAGGAACGAGCATGTCAAATTTTGAGAAAAGGGCCTGAAACTGAACATCCACGAATCTCATGGAGTCAGCAAAATAAGACATGTCGTTTCGGACCTCCTCACGAAAAGCAGCGTCCTGAAGAGCACGAGCATCTAACTCTGCACGAATGGCTGCGTCGCGCTGCTCGGCCAAAGACTGATGTGCCTCGAGCTGAGAGCGGACATCCGAAGAGAGAAGAGCTAGTAACTCAGGAGGAAATGCAGGTGCTGCAGAAGAAGAAGATCCTGGTGCTGAAGATGAGCCAGGACCAGCAGGAGGATGAGGTGGTTGCACAGGAGCGTGTCTACGCAGCTGTGCTTCCATCATCTTCAGGATAACTCCATTGATGTTGGTCAGGGGATTTGATGGAGTTTCAGCAGAAAGATCAAAGTCAAGACCCCTAAGAAGATGGGTAATAAGCATGCCGTAGGGCAAGCTCCTACCCGCAGTACGGATCTGATCAGAGGCCATATGAGAGGCAATGACTCTAGGAAAGTTGACCTTAATCCCTTTAAGCAGACAAAAGATAATCAAAGGGACACAACCCCTAGCATGGCTATACTCACCATGTTTGGGGACGATGTTGTAGAAGATAATCTTGGCAAGGACTTGAGATTGAAGAGTGTATCGACTCACTACCTCATTCCTAACCAAGCCGGGGTTGTCATCCCCGTGAATCAGAGTAGAGGCGGTGAGTGAAGACTCACCCTCAGGAAAATCAAAGTCATGCAAATCATGTGAGTACACATCTGCTCCGCCAGTGGAGAGATGCAGAATCCTAGCGAATCGACCTATAGAAATGTCGATTTCCCTACCTAGAACTCTAGATGTGATGCGGTTACCATCAAATTCATAGTTGGCATAGAAGTAAGGAACAAGGGAAGTGTATACTTGCTCCTTGATGGACAAGAACTCAACTAGGTTGTTGTTTTGCAAGATTTGAGGGATACCTAGATGTTCAAAATCCTGAATGGTAACAAATCTCCCTGAATTAATATTTCTAGTGGAGAGGTGGGAGTATCTATCAGCAGCTAGATCATTGATAAAGGGCCGTACAGGTCTAGGAACCTGAGATGAGGGTTGAGCAACACCCTTCCCCTTCTCAGTTCGAGATCTCTTAGGCATGATTAATAAAAATGAAATTTTTTTTTGATTAAAACAAGTTATGGCACGATCTAGAAGCTAAGCAACCTAAAATAGTGACAAAGGAAGTAAGATTTCTAAGCTAGAAGAGAAGATTCACAATAAAAATTTGATTTTTACCTTGATTGAGAATCCAAAACCCTAACTGAAAAATCCTGAAATTCTTCAGATCCTGCGGATGAGAGGTGCTGAAATCGAAGATCTGGAGATAGGATGAAGGATTTGAGATGGGTTTTAAAAAGATTTGGATTTGGTTGAAGGATTGGAGAGAAATCAATTTTTGGGGAAAATATGGGGGCGTCCGGTCGCTGAGTGAAATGAGAGAGAGAGAAAAAAATGAAAATATATAGCAGATTTGGGCAAAAACACGACGATCGGTCGACCGGTCCGGTCGACCGAATCCAACCGAGACCTCTGTAAATAAGATCGGTCGACCGGGTCAGTCGACCGACATATCCCGAGACCACAGCAGGTCAGCATCGGTCGACCGGAATTATGATCGGTCGACGGTAGCACAGAAAAAAAATAAAAATTTTCTCTCAGGCAGAGTCGGTCGACCAGGGTGTTAGGGGTCGGTCGACCTGCTTTGCCTGAAAGTCTGCTAACAGCAAATAGTCCAAAAAAAATTAAGTAATTTTGTAGCCCAAAATAGGTATGATATATTAATCATATAGGAACACCAACAGGTTTTTAAATCTTCATTAAATCTTTACAAACATCAAAATACATGCAATCCAATTTTAATTTTATTTTCATATTTAAACAAAGATTTTAAAGATGTTGAAGCCGAATACCCAGTGACGGGTTCTGAACTTCATCCTCTTGATTCCTCTTGAATGAGTTGAGGTGCGCAATTGCCATCTTTAAGGTATTTGCTTAAATAGAAAATTTTACAAATGTTTTATTTTTATTTATGAAAATAATGTGTATATGTATACAAGTATATATTCACAATAATAAACTATACATGTGGACATACTATAAAACAAGGCATGAAACTAAAGATATCAAAAACTAAACATGGCATATACAATCATGATGGAGTTGCAAGTTTATATTAATCATGTATCAATGAGGCATAAGACTAAAACTAGCAATCCTATAACAATTGTATATACAAAATTAAAACTCTTAAATGGAGATGTTACCAATTTACGGGCAATCTCCAAAATTAGGTGCCTCCACGATAGCGATGCAATCTTGATGTGTTCTTTAGGCTTTGTTGCATCTACCATCCGGGCACCACCTCCTCCTAAGTCTTGGAGGGTGTAGATCCACCTATACCTGTATCATTTAAATTTGGTGGCTCTTTTGGTACCCAAATCTTAGTGGGTCCTTTGGGGTTAGATCCGGGGCGAACCCAAACAAATTTATTTTTAACATTGTTCTTAGCATAACAAAATTTTTCTAAATGGCCTTTGCGGCCACAATGTGTGCAAATATAAATTCTACCATTATTATTATTACCATACATGTATGCATGCTTGTGTGGGTGTACATGTTTTCGTGCATGTGTATGGTGTGCATGTTTCCCTTGGGTTACTCCCTTAGGAAATTTAGATGCAATCTTTTTCAAATCAAATGCATAATTTTTTAAAGTAGAATCCAAAACTTCAACACGTTTTTGAATCTCTACAAAATCATTTTTACTACATGATGCAATGGGGGTTTTCCCTTTACAAGCTAATTTATAATTTGCAAAATCATTTTTATTTTCTCAAAATAATTAGACAAATTATTTTTCTCCTTTTCAATAATATTAAGTTTATCTTTCAAGGACTCATTTTCCCTTTTTAACTTTTTATTATGAGATTGCGAAATCTCATATCTATGGTGTAATTCCTCAAAGAAATGTGCTAGTTCATCCATAGTGAGGTCATCATCATCAAGAGTGTTATCAAGTGTTACCTTAGAAGCGTCGTCTCCTTGTGCCATGAAGCACATGTTGGCGGCGTCGTGCTCCTCTTCGGATTCCGACTCCGAATCATCCCATGTTGCGGCCAAGGCTTTCTTCTTTCTTTGCCCATTCTTGGATGTGGTTGCTTGTAGAGCGGGGCAATCGGCAATTAGGTGACCGATCTTCTTGCAATGAAAGCAAGGACCGGGTTCATCTCTTTTCTTCTCGTACCTTCCTTGAGGCTTCCCTCTTCGGAAGTTACTTTGCCATCCCTTCTTGTAAAACATCTTGCCCACCTTCCGGATGAGCATGGCGAAATCCTCATCGCAATCTTCCGATGAGTCATCCTCTTCGTGTATGGTAGGAGCGGCTTTGAAGGCAATGGTCTTCTTTTTTGGTGCCTCCCTTTCTTCTCTAACTTTCATCTCCATCTCATGCGTCTTGAGATTTCCGATGAAGCCGGAGAAGTCCATCTCCTCTTTATCATTAAGCTCCTTGAGGGTTGTCGCCTTGACTTCCCAAGCTTTGGGAAGTGCTCTAATCACCTTCCTTATCTTTTGATCATTATCAATCTTGTCGCCTAAGGAAGAAAGAGCATTAGTTATTTTTGTAAAACGGGTGAGCATGTCATCAATGCTCTCATTATCAAACATGTAAAAGTTCTCATATTGAGAACGTAGCAAGTCAACTTTGGCTCTCTTGACTTGAGACGTTCCCTCATGAGTCACAATGAGTATGTTCCAAACCTCAAATGCGGATTTACAATTTATTATGCGTGCAAGGTCATCTTCATTCAATGCTTGGGTCAATGCATATTGTGCCCTAGCATTAGCCTCATAGTCTTTGGAAGTATCCTCGGACCATGTGCTCTCATCACTAGTGGGGTTCAATAAAATCTTTGGTAATGGCCCTAGCTACCCTAACTCCTAGGGATTTAAGGAAGAGATTCATTTTCACCTTCCAAATGGGGAAGTTTAAACCATCAAACTTGGGTGGGGATTTAATGCTAGAAAAGTCCATGGATGCCATGAATGCTCAAGCAAATGTAAATGCAACACAAATGTATATAGCCAAATATGGATCTCCCTAAGGTGGTTAGACCTAAGTTGTAGGGTTAGGCTCTGATACCAATTGAAATCACCTAGAGGGGGGGGTGAATAGGTGATGGCTATATGAATTATGGCAATTTTGCGGAATTAAAACTTTCACACACAAATAGCACAAATAAAGACTTGCAATAAATACAACAATAAGGTGCAAGAATTGAAAGGAGTAGAGTTAGAGAAAATTGATCAAACGCAAACGCAAGGATGTGTTTCCGAGGTTCGAGCCACGCTCTACGTCCCCGCCTTCACACTTGAAGGATTTGCACTACTACCGTTGATCCCACCGGATCGCCAATACAAGGACACACTTGTCCCTTACACTTGTGATGCCGCAACACCACCCGAAGCTCACTAGCTCCCTTGAGGCCGATGCCTCTACAACTTCACTCCAAGAAGATTTGAGTGATCACACTTGATCACTTTACAAAAGCTCACTTGCACAATCCTAGAACCAAATATGTAGATGTAAAGCTTGGGATTGTGGTGTGCAAAATCTAGAGAGAAGCTAGAGGAATAGGCTACAAGTTGGGTGTTGGGAATTTAGGCTTTGGAAAATCTTTTATGAAGGAAAGCTTTGAAAATCTTTGTAAAACTCTTATGAAATATTTTGCAATAGTTGTCTAATCAATATGAGGTGACCCTCTATTTATAGGGGTCAAAAACATCCTCAAAAACTCGTTGGAGACAAATCCCAAAAAGAAAAACAGTCAGAAAAACTAGCTGTTGGATCTGTCAGAACTTTTGACAGATCCCGGTCGACCGGGTCGGTCGACCGCCAACGGTCAAAAATATGACCGTTGGGGCTCATCGGTCGACCGGGTCGGTCGACCGAAAACTCCTGTGAACGTAAATGAACATCGGTCGACCGGGTCGGTCGACTGATATAGACGTGCACAGTATTGTGCACATCGGTCGACCGGGCCGGTCGACCGGTCACTGAGAGTTCTGAAAAACAGAACTTCCAGAACCAGAAAACTTGGATTTGGGTTTTGGGTTTTGGGTAAGATTTTGGAACTTGTAAAAACATGAAGTATAAGCATGTGTCATACTTCAATCATGTTAAAAAATAGTTTGATAAAAAATCCTTTTGATAGAACCTTGTTTTTCATAAAAATTGTTTTTCCAAAACTATTGTTTTTCTGAAAATCATATTTCCAAAATATGTTCTCTTTTAAAAACTAAGTTAGAAATGGATTTGAAATTTTTTTTTTTTTTTGAAACCATGAACTAACTAAGAGGTGTGTGTGTGATAATCCCATAGCTCTACTTCTAATATCTAGCTTTGACAAAATATCTAAAATAAAAATAAAAATACAAAGCTTGTTTTCTTCAATGTCTTGATCTTGTCTTGATCTTGTCTTGATCCTCATATCATCATCTTGATCCCAAAGCATCCTAGTTGTGCATAGCTTGGGAATCTTCATTTTAGCGGCGAACTCCAAATGTGTGAGTCTTTTAGCGGAGCCGTCAAAAACAACCTGTTAAATAACCTGAAAAATTCTGAAACACAAATGTTAAATACATAACTAAATATGTTTTGTTATCATCAAAATAACTGGGATAATGGCCTTTGGGCCAACAATAACTTGTAATATTTAGTTTCAGATATTTGGTCAAGATATTAGTAGGTGATTAGCTTCAACAAAGGTGTTTTGGAGTTTTCACATGGTGATTTAGGAGCTTGAGCGTCAAGTTCACATCTAGCACTCGGTTGGAGTCAAGCTCGGTGGATCACGTTTGGATCGAGTCGGCTTGGAGACAAGAAGACATCGGTTTGTTTAGTTAAGATTTATGTTTAGATCTCATTATAAAGATTAGATAGTGTGATATGCTCAAGTTCACTATACACACACAAGTTTCATGTTTTAATTTTTCAGTTTAACCGATCTTGGTTTACATAAATAGATAGAATCAAAACAAGTTACATGGTTTAATATATATTAGACTTGATCTATATACATCTATGCTTCATCTATTTAGAAAAACTTATTTTGATACACTATTCATGTGCTTGGAGTTTGTATTTAAACAAAACTTATTTTTAGATTTAATGTCAAAAACATAGATATAATACCTTTCATGTATATTGAATTTTATCCATATACAATATGCTTTAAAGTTGTTTCAATATCATGTTTTTGTGTTTACAAGTGTTTTGAAGAAAACAAATTTTCATTTAAAAAATCTAAGTTTTGGAAAATACAGTTTTGGTTTAAGGCAAATTTTTTATCTCACAAAAATAGTTCAAATTGCTTGAAATATGTGTTGAATTTTTCTCACACATATTGTATTTCAAAGATATTATAAGAACTGATTTTGTGGAATTTATGTGATTTTATGAGATTTAATAGAAGATAAAAACCCAAATTTTTAAGTCCTATATTGGCTGGACTGTCTGTCTGCCGGTCGACCGTAGCAGAAGTCGGTCGACCGCTGCGGTCGACCGACGTGCACAAGCGTGCACGTCAGCTTATGCTGGTGGGCGGGTCAACCGGGTCGGTCGACCGTCCAGAGAGATCTGCTATCTGGAAATGGCCCCGGTCGACCGACAGAGAGCTCTGCTCTCTGAATCCAGTCTCGGTCGACCGAGCCGGCGATCGGTGGGTTCAACGGTCAAAAATATGACCATTTGCTGGTCGACCGCCCGATCGACCGGAAGGGCATTTCAGCCCTTTCCAGCTGCCAACGGGCAGAATTTTGTAGGGGTTATAAATACCCCACATTTGAGTTTGTTTTGAATAAGAATTTCAAGAGCTAAATTTCTCTCATTCACAAGTATTTTAATACAAGTTTTTAAAAGAGTTTTTAGAGCCAAAAGATTTTATCTTTATTTGTTTAAAAGGTTAGAAAAATCAAGAAAAGGAGAAGTCTTTGGGATTATTTTTTATCTTCATTTTATATCTATTTTAGAAGTTTTCCCAAGAGTTTTTCTTTGTGATTTTGATTTTCAAACTCTTTGTTTTCTCACACTTGAGCCTATCTATCTATCCTATCTGTTAGGATCTATTTTGTGAGAAAATTAGTTTGTGGTTGTTTATACCACCAAGTTGTAAACCTTCTATCTTTGTGATATCCCTCTAGTGAGAGGTGATAGTATTGATATCCCTCAAGTGTGAGGTGATTGTGGAAGTGGTATTTGCATCCCTCTAGTGAGAGGTGGAGATTGTGTTGGAATCCCTCAAGCGTGAGGTGATTGTGTTTGAGTAGCTTTGAGCCCTATCTCTCTAGTGAGAGGTTGATCATTGTTTGGCTAAGTGCCTATCCCTCTAAGCGTAGAGATGATTTATTTTGTACCTTACCTCTAGTGAGAGGTTGTATTTATTGGAGAGAGGAGTTGTGTACTCCCGATTGTATTTACCCAAATCCTCAGTGGAGGTTCCATGTGTGGACAAGTTAGTGAAAATCCTTCTGTGTGAAGGTGGGGACATAGAGCTGAGTGCTCGAACCTCGAAACATATCCTTGTGTTTGCGTAGATCCACTTTCTCTTAACTCTCTCATTTATATTTGTGCCTTGCATCATTCATATTGTTCATTTATACTTATATGCTTGGTTGTGTTTGTTTGTGTGCCTCACTTGTGTTTAACCAAGGGAGCTTCATTTAGCACCTCAACTCTTATTCAGAGGAATCAAGAAGATTAGTCTAGATCCCTTCACCGGGAATTCGGCTACACTCTTTGGTTACACTAAGTGTGTTGTATTAAGTTTTTAATTCCGCATTATTTGTCATTAGATTAGCCGTACACCTATTCACTCCCCCTCTAGGTGTACTTTCAGATCGGACCAGACTGGCAACCCGTCGGGCAAGGCACGATCCGAGTTGGCCCGACCCACTGATAACCGGGCCAGAGACGGCCCGGGCACGGTTCCCCCACGGGCCGTGCCCGGGTCACCTTTGGCAACCCACGGCCCGCCAGGGCCTAGCCTAACCGGGCCTGGTCTGTGTCGGCCGACACGTGCCACGCCCTGGCAAGGGCTAGCACGGCCCAACCCGACCCAGGCCGCCCCCTCCACCTTCCGCATACCCCTCCCGCCCTCCTCCACTGCCTGCCGTCCCCTACTCCGCCTTCGCGCCCCGCCACCCCCTCCGTGCCCCACCACCCCCTGAGTTGCCACGCCCTCCACCGCCCCCCGCCCGCCAGCTACCCCCTCCACAGGGGGAAATAAAATGTCAAAAAAAAATATGTTAATCCTCGGGTTCGGACCGAAGACCTCAACTACACAAGCCTGATGACCTACTACACCACCCAACAATTATATAAAATGTATGAAGAAAAGGGTGTTTAATATTTATAAAAATGTTTTTTATTTTTTTAAATATCCGGGCTGGTTCGGCCCGACACTGGTCCAGCCTAGCCTGGTTGCGGGCCAGACCTGAGTCCCCCCAAAGGGGACCCAGGCCGGGCTGGGCCGACCTCTATTTGGCTGCGGGGCACGGCACAGCGTGCCTGCTTGGCCCATTGTGTCCAGGTCGGCTCAGGCCCGACCTGACCCGTTTGACACCCCTACAGGTAGTGGATAAAAAAATTGGCAAACGTAATTCAAACTCTTTCAATAAGAACAAATAATTAATTAAAGAAGACCTAGTTTCTTACTAAGACGACTTGTTACACTGATTTTGTTTTCAACGCAATATGATCCTCCCCATATCGATTCAAAAATAAATATTATTTTACAGATGCATTGGTATGTAAGAATTTACTCGGAAATTCTAAACGCTCATGCGAAATTTTCATGTTTGGTATAAGCTTACTCAACATTCCCGCAAATATTGAATTCCTACGGCAATCAAATTTCCTCGTTTCATGGGAATATAATTCCCACAGTGAAAGGTGAGTATTTATATTCCCATCTGAGGAGAATTCATAAAAAAAATTATTTCTCAAAATATTTTTTTTATTATTCTCATCTTTCATTCATTCCTTATCTTGTACCAACATAGCAATTATTTTCATCACTGCTGCCACCTCGTTTGCCAACCGTCACCATCGCTGCCACAGCAAATTGGTGACCGTGATCGCTGACGACCACTGCTGCCAACCTAATCGTCGATCGCTGCTACTGATTACCACTGCCAATCACTGATCACCAACATCACCACTCGAATCGCCAACCACCACCACCGACACGGCCATCGCCACCACAATCGGTGACATTAATCGCCGACCACCACCGTCGTTGCCCCAATCGCCGACCACCGCTATCGATCGCTACCACCGACTGTCGATTGTCAACCACCACCACCACAAATAGCAAACAACCGCCATCGACTATCACCACTTTGACCACCCCCACCCAATCGCCAGCTATCGCCGCTAATTGTGATTGCCGACCACCACCATCGACCGCCATCTCTGCCATCGCCACTGCAACCGATGACTGTTGATCGCCCGCCCCTACCGCCGCCGCCAGCCCAATCGCCAGCCACCACACCGATTGCGATCGCCAATCACCACCATCGACCACCACCACCGATTGTCGCCACCGCAACCAGTGATCGTTGATTGCTGACCACTACTATCATCACGCCAATTGCCGACTACCGTTATTGACCACCACCGCCGTCGCTATCACTGACAACCGATCACCGTGGTCGATCACGCACCACCCTCCCAACGCCAACTACTATCGTCGACCACCACTGAGACTGCCACCGTCGATCGCCGACCGCCGACCACCACCACTACTATTCCAATCGCCAAACACTATCGCACCTCCACCACCGACCGCTCATCACCGTCGCAGATCACTACCACCACTTTCACCACTTCACTTACTATCGCTAACTTCTCGCTATAAGGTTAGTTTGAGAAATATATGTAGTGGTTCATATTCCTGAAAATATTTAAATATATCGAACTAAAAACAATATATTGATTGAAATATCTTAAATATATCAAATAGTACAAAATTCCTAGAAATTTAATGGCTAGGAATTCAACTCCTGAAATGTAAGAATGTTGTATTCCACCTACCAAACACACCCTCCTGGAAAAAGGGTAAATGTTGATAACCCCCTATTCTTTCTATTGAAATGAGTTTATTAGAAAACGCTCGCATACTACATCAACAGTTTCTAAAAAACTAAAACAATGAATTGGAATTTCTTGTCGAATCTTAGATAGTACAAACTACACCAACAGTTTCGTAAAAAACTAAAACAATGAATTGGAATTTCTTGTCGAATCTTAGATAGTACAAATGTATTCTTCGCTAAATCCAATAAAATAAAAGAATTTTAATGTCAAATCTTAAAATGATACATTGTTATAAATTTACTAGTGTGAAGGGTTTGTTTTTTCCTCATTTTTAAGCAGCAAGAAGTTCTTATACAAAACACTGATAATACAAGAGAGCTTTTATATTTTACTCAGCAAAACTTAATTTAGGTCAAAAGTTCTTTAGAGAAGAAGCAATAAGTCCACAGATCACTAGCCTCTAATTGGCTGGCGGAATGAGAATGAAAAGAAACAAAGAAAGTTGTAATTAAGGCTGAAAATTTTACCCGATGATAGGGAGGGTATAGACATAGAAATTTCAAAACCGACATGACTCCCTACCAGTCATAAGAAACATATTACACAAAGATTAAAATTTTTACTTAATTACGTAGTCCGATCCGATATATCTGAACCGGTTCGCAGGAAGCAGAATAGTTTCTGAATATTCATGAATAGAGCATGAAATTAGAAATCCGAAACCAACCAGATCAGTTACCAGCCCTAGTTGTCACATCTGTTATGCCTCTTTGCTATCTACCAATGAGAAACGGCCACCTGTGGACTAATAGTGATTTGTCATAGTTTTGTTTGATTGCAATGAGGAAGTGAGGAAGTAGTAATAGTTCTCTTTGAACTTGTAAATTGGTTAGTTAGTTTTTCGGTGTTTCGATGTTGTTAGAAAGTGTGATTTGAAAAATGTATGTCATTTTCGGTGTTTGGATGGTGATGTGATAGTGAAAGTGTCAAAGTTGGCCGCAAAATAATATTAAAATAAAAATTAATTAGAAAAAATAAAAATTAGATTGTAATTAGAATGCAAGTGAGATTTACATGACCATAAAATTAACTATTTTGAATTACTACTTATTACAAATGAGATTTACATGATCACAAAATTAACTGCAGCTCCCTGAAAGTGAGAAAGTAATTGTGTAAAAGAAAAAAAGAGAAAAGAAAATGAGAAAAAAAGAGAAAAGAAAAAGGTTTTCTTATTTTTCTTATCTGATATTTAAATAGATAGAAAATTGAGCAATTATACTTTTACGTTTCCTTACTTCTGCCCGCTTGCTTGCAGCCAAACACGACCGAAATGAAATGGGGGAAAAGAACAACCTCTGATTAGTCCTCCAATCAAATTCAGTCCATGTGCGCCCACGGCGTCCATTGGCCATCACTGGAGTGAGATAACACAAAAGGCCCACCTTTTCCGCAACACCCTACATTACGTTGATGGCGATGGCCAGATATTGTTCTAGAAACTTAGAAGTCGTCAAAACGATTCTATTCATTTTATTTTTTTTTTGAGCTGAAACTGAGATGTCTCAAAAATGATTCTATTAATAAAATTTATATATATGTCTCAATTGAAATCAGCCAACGCATTGCAAGCACGATCGTGACGGAGTCTCTTTTTTGTGTTCTTGCCCGTAATGGGGTCCAGGTGCGTTGAGAGAGACGTGGCAGCCACCTCCTGTCCAAAAAAATGTTTTCTTTGGGGCCCAAAAGTGATCTCCTTTTTTCCTTCCACAACCCAAGCTTGGATTGGTTAGGAGTAGGCCTGTCAAGGGATCGGGTTCGGGCCGGTATAGGTGGTATTATATCCGGACCCGTTTACCCAAGAGGGTACCATACCTGTCTCGTTTACCCGCGGGTCCAGAAGTCGGGTTTCTATACCCGCACCCGCTGTACCCGCGGGTGCAGACCGTTTACCTAGACCCATAACAAAAAAACATAAACAAATACAGTAACAAAAAACACATGAAGAGAGGAAAAAAAATTTTGTAAAGAGAAAGAAAGCATGTTTAATATCAATAAAAGATGAAATATCAACGAGGTGTAAAAGGTGGAGGGAAAATTTCAATGAAAGACTCTAATAAAGAAAAAAATTAAAGTAAGGCCCCCAAAGTTATTTGGGAAAACACAATAGTAGAATCACCCACTAATCAACCAACAGTCTTCAACATTTAAAGCACAAAGGGATCATTTACTGATAGAGTCTTGAGAGAGTTTTAATTTTATTAGTATTATTTATATTTATGTTTTGAAATGGGTAAATGGGTAATCGGGTCTGGTTCAAGTAAAATCAAACCTATCCCATTTAATACTCGGGTATACGGGTAAACGGGTATGGGTCCAGAGCAACCCTTTCTATACCCGCTTAATCGGGTCGGGTCTGGGTCGGGTCCGGGTCTAAACCCGACCCATTGACAGGCCTAATTAGGAGAACACTTAGGTCCCCGACATCTCAGTGTGCAACCTCCACAAGTTTTCTACTTCAAATATTTACAAATTTTTTTTCTTGAGAAAGAGGACTTAGGTCACCCTTCATCTTAATCACCAAAATTACATTTCCTGTTAGACAACTGTGAGGATTGCACTGGAACATCTCACTTGTGAGAGAGGGGTCTCGCCAATTAACTAACCCACTGATTTCCGGACATTCACAATTATTGGATCTTTGTCCACAAGGATACTACGGGGCAAATTCAGACTAGCAAGAAAAATCAAAATTCAGACTAAACTAAAAAAAATATTGTTGATGGTTCACGACGCACGAAAGCCATTAGGTTTGATTAGCATTTCATTGAGGTTCATTCACAACATACAGTGAAATTAAACTCAAGTCAATCAGACAAATCAAAAATTAAAACTATAGTGCAGAATAGACTCAAATTAACTAGGCAAATCAAAATTCAGGCTAGGGTGCAAAACTGTATTTAGATTAGCACTTTTACGATTTCAGAGTTTATTAACTAGGAAACTCAAAATTTAGACTAAGGTGCAGAATTGAATGTCTATTATCATTTTTATAATTTTGAAGTTCTGGTGCAGTGACCGCAAAAGGAGCGTAGCATGAATGTTTGGTTCATATCAAGAGAACCTTATATTCTAGGTGATTAGATTCTTATTCGGATAATTCTCGACAATTTATTCTAAATGAAAACATTATTAGTACTTTTTAAACAATTTCTTTTCCTCTCATTCATTTCGTTGTTCTTTTTCCTGTGGTCTTTTCCACATTTTGTGACTCTTTCCCTCAAGACATGTACCCAATCCCTAATCAAAATCTCAGTAATGCATAGAGAAATTAGTACACAAACCTCATGAGTCACAGGATTACATAATACTACATCCACTTTAATTTAGATCTGAGCTCTACTAAGATGATTTATTAGATTAAACAGTTCGCCAATTCAAAATATCGAAACTAAGTCCTTTGAAGATAGAACTACCCAATTAACTGGAGTTATGACATGAACATATTGATGACATGCAGTGTTGAAATCTGAGATAACCTTATCTTCAAAGATCATGATCATCTAGAGTTATGACATGAAATTATTGATGACATGCAGTGTTGAAATCTGAGCTAACCTTATCTTCAAAGATCATGATCATCTGTAGTTGTTGAGAGCGCGTCGAATTAAATAGTAAAACACAACAAAATTCTCTCTCAAAATATTCAGCGAAAGAAAAAAGAACTTTCCATCCAAGCTCAGTGATGAAAAGACAGTAAAAATATCTGTTATCAAACATGAGAAAATTTGATACATAGTAATGAAACTCAGAGAGTAATTAATTCAATTGTGCCACAAAAGATTCACAAAACTATACAGACAAGCTCCATCAGTTCAAGCCATACAAAATATACATCGTTTGAAAAAGCTTCCATTAACTGTCAGCACCAAAGAATCAGATCGCAGACTCAAAGATCTGGCACCAGAAATTCAACTAATATTCAACTGCCAGCCAATTTCAGGTTACATAGAGAGCCAAAAGAATTCAGCTCTCACATCTCCATAGATTCTCACCAACTTTTTTCCAAAACATTCAGGTCAGCGACCAGAGATCTTCTCCTTGTTTTTGGGAAGTGATGCAGAGATCTTCTCCTGTTTTGGAAAACAAAGCCCCTCGACGAGCGGCGCTGAAATCAAAGGAACTGGGTCCAGATCAACAACGCTACCAGCACTGGTCAGTCTCCCAAGTTCTCTGCCTGAACCAGGGAAAGATTGTGTTCTCGATACGAATGCACGCGCTCTCCATCTTGCTGCTGGGCGGCAACAACAACAAACCCTCGATCGTAGTTAGCCCGCTTGTTCGGATCAGAGAGAGTCGAGTACGCCGCGTGAATCATGAACTCATCGGGTGATCCTTTGCAAACATCAGGGGGCATGTGAGCGCTAGTTTGCGATAGGCCGACTTCTTGGCATGCTACGAGCGTTGCACAGCCCTGCGCCATCTTGCTGTCTCGAGAGCGGCAGCGCTAACGGACAGAGCAGAACGTCGAGTAGGCCGCGTGCGTGCTCGACGAATGATGGGCGAGCGATAGCAGGCGAATAGGTTGCAGGGGGAAGGCTAGGATGCAGAGGCGAGGCTGCTTGGTTGATTGAGGCGCGAGGCTGCGGGCGAGCGGTCGTGGGAGCGCAGGGGCTTGCGACGAAGCGCGTGGCCGACGATGAGGGCGGATGAAGGGTGAGAGTTTAGAAGGGAAGAGAGTGGTGGTGTGTGTGGTGAAGTGAAAAAATTTAAAGGCAAAGGCTTGTTATTTATAGAAGAAGGTTGACTCGCCAAAGGACACTGCAGGATTTGAGGCAGACAGGGCTTGGTCTGATTCAAGATCTGTTCTAAATTATCATAAATTTTTAGTTTTTCAACAAAAAATTTAAGTTATCAAAAATTAAAAATAATATCACAAACTATTTTTTAGAGGATCTAAAAAGTTTTTTAAAAAAAAAGTTAAAAATAGTTCCTAATGTAGAGCTTACAGATTTTCAAAAAAAAAATCATTAGCGATACTAAAAAATCATTATAGATTTTCAACTATTTATGTATTTTTTAGTGTCGTTATGATTTTTTTCTTGAGAATATGTAACATGTATGAAATTGTTCTATATGAGGAGTTATTTCTAACTTTTTTTTTTTTTGAGAATTTTATTAGAACCTCAAAAAATAGTTTGTGATATTATTTTTAAATTTGATAGTTTAAAATTTTTTTTGAAAAAAAGCAGTAATAATTTCTGGTAGTTTTGAAAATTTTAGCCTTCTTCTTAAAAACTGTCCAATTTTTTATAAATAGGTTAGTTAGCATGTAGGTCTAGATGGATGTCCACAATCATCAATTTGGATTACTATAATTAATACTAGAGGGGCTATTCCAATCTATCCTTGTAACATGTGTTATGTCCATTGTGCAACTTAATACTCTTTATTGGGGCCATGAGCCATTATTTTTCTTTTTCTTTTCTTGATTATTAATTATAATTACGAATTTGAACTATAATTAATTAATTCTATATTTTTTTGGTAGAAAGAGGATGAAGGTCATCCTCCGACCTGTACAACTCACCTATCATAAGTTACCTAAATTAAATTCTCAACAACTGCAGAGATTGAAATTGAAACCTTCCATTTAAGAGGAAGGAGTGTTACCCGTGAGCTAATCCATTGGTATTTAGGATTAATTAGAAATTGATTTTTCTTTTTTTTTTCTTTTCTTTTTTTCTATCTTTAATTTTGCCCTTGTGGACATTTCTCTATCCCAATTGACGAGGGTTTCCATTCTCATGGTTTTTTGTCTCCTAAATATTGATCAATTCTCGTTGTGGTCCCCACCCCGCCCCCGCCACCCCCGCCCCCCCCCCCCCCCCCCCCCCCCCCCCCCCCCCCCCCCCCACCTGCAGCCCATGTGCGACGCCAGCAGATATTGGCCGGTTTTCTTTCCACTAATAAAATAATCAATTAATGAACCCTCCAGTTTAGCTTACTGGTGGTGGGCCCGTCTTCTAGAAAATCAAGGACTCTTCAAATCAATTAAGGACAAAAATATAATCGGACAATAACAATACAACCAAATGGTGGTGGGCCCATCTTCTAGAAAATCATGGGCTCTTCAAATTAATTAAGGACAAAATACAATCGGACAACGGCAATACAACAGTCTCGGGGCGGAGCCGGAAAACTTTTGGAGTGCGCATAAAGGCGCCCACAGAGGTGACTAAGACACCCATTCAAATTTCTATAATCTTGATTGGCAATAATACCACTAGATGAAAAAAATAATATTATTTTAAAGATTTTTAAAATAAAAAATTCAAAATTCTTAATTCAAAATTGTAGACACCCACTCAATTTATGAAGGCAGCCAACCTCAGCCAACCTCCTCCTTCTTCTCCCCAACTTCGTCCTTTTCATAAAAAAACCTAAAAAAATTTCATTTGTCTTTTAATAAACTGAACACAAACTCCTTCTCTTCTCCATCACCCCTGACGTTACTCTCTCCTCAACTCTAACTCCGACGTAAAGTAATTCGTGGATCGACCTGCGCGATCAGGTCATCGTGGGGTTGAAAGGGAAATGGAGCCCCCACTCGGGGGTCTCAGAGGGAGAAGCCCCTGGACCAAATATTTTTGTATCAACCTTTGGCAGACCTCGTTTGTTTTATGTTCGCGATGAGTTTGTTTGTATTTGTGATCGATGAAGTTTTTAGATCTGGAAAGTATTAGGCATCATTCAGTGTTAGTAAACAGGTCAGCTGATGATAGCGATGCTGATATGAGAATGCGACTCCAGTCCTCTATGAGGACTATGATTATGATCACAGTCCTTTATTAGAAGAATGCAATTATGATCACAAATTTTTTATTATTTGAAAATTATGATATTTTGTGAGGACTGCAATCATTGGCGTACTCCCAATATAGACTGAAAATTTGTGTTTTTATGACAATTGTGATCATGATCAGAGTCTTAATAAAGACTCAAAACAAGACTTTTTTTAAGGACTGCAATCATGATCATAGACCTAATGAAGACTCAAAAATAAGGTATTTTTGTGAGGGATACGATCATGCTCGCAGTCCTAATAAAGAGAGTTGCGATTATGGTCGCGGTACTATAAAGACTCAGAAACATGATATTTTGTGAGGATTGAAATCATGGTCGCAGTCTAATAAAGAGGAGTGTGATGATTGAGATCACGGTCACAGTCTAATAAAGAGGATTGCGTCGCAGTCCTAATAAATACTAAAAATTAAGTCATTTTTAGGACTGTAATCATAATCGCAATCCTAATAAAGAGCATTGTGATCATGGTCGTAATCTTAATAAAAAGGATTGCGATCATGATCGCAGTCCTATAAAGACTCAAAAACATGACATTTTTGTGACAACTGCAATCATGATCACAGTCTTGATAAAAAAGACTGATCATGGACGCAGTCCTAATAAACACTCAAAAATAAGTATTTTTGTGAGGATTACGATCATAGCCGCAGTCTTAATAAAAAGGACTGTGATTATGGTCGTAGACCTATAAAGACTCCTAAACATTATTATTTTTTTAGAACTGTGATCATGACCGCAGTCCTAATAAAGAGGGTTGTGATTATAATCGCAGTCCTATAAAGACTCAGAAACATGACATTTTTAGGATCACTTGAAAAATTAAGCATACACATGATAAAGTTATCAGACCTTTCTACAAAAAAGAATCCTAGAATCTAGTAGCTGGAAATTAGACAAATCACAGTTATAGATGATAATCAAAAGATACTCAAAATCTAAAGTTATCATCTAGTTCATAGTTTGATCATTTTCAGGTGCTCCTACGCTCTTCACCCTTAGTACTTCTCTTATTAGAAGCCACTACTAGTTTGGGCACCTCAGCAGTCAATTTGTTCTCCTCTCGGCCTCTTCTTTTATGACTAGAACGAACTGCTTTGTACTGGTCTTGAATCTGAAACACATTTTAACTTTTATAAAGATTGAAACAGAGAAAGAGGAAAGCATAAGGGCAAGATGTTTAATGATCTTCTTCTTTCCCGAGGCTCTCTCGTTGGATGTTTTTGTTGTGCGCGCAATCCAATCACAACAACCAAACGATAGAGAATCCCAAGATCTCCAGCACAAAGAACAACCCAACAATCACACGAAGAACACACAAATCACAAAGACGAGATTTAACGAGGTTCGGCCTCAATGCCTACGTCCTCGGGGCAATCAATGGAGAGATTATCTTTAGGAAGATGATTACAATAGCTCTTCTTCTCTTTGAATGCAAGAGAACTCAAAGCTAATCCTTTTTCGCAGAGTTCTTCAAGATTACAACCCTAGAAATTCACATTAGGCTTAAATACCCAAATTTGCGGAGCAGCAGATTTTCGCCCAAACCCGACTGTCGGTCGACCGGGACGGTCGACCGACCTACTCTCCGGTCGACCCGGTCGGCCGACCGAATTTAACCGAGAGTTTGGCTCACTACAGTCAGGGTCTTTCGGTCGACCGGGCCGGTCGACCGCCTAAGGCCCTGTGCATGTTGTGCATGTCGGTCGACCGGACCGGTCGACCGACCCTCCTGTCTTCTGCTGCTGCTATTTCCAGCTGTTGTTCCCTTCGTCTTCGTCGTCAACTTCCTTGGCGATCACTTGACGACCCCTCGACGAACCTTATCAACTTCCCCATCAGTAAACTCTCTCTTTCCAACAATTCTCCACCTCGGCGAAGATTTCCAAATCTGAGCCGAACTCCAACGAACCCCAGTCCATCACCTGGCGAAATCGACACACGATCTCGGCGAAATCGATACACGATCTCGGCTTGCGCGCACCGGTCGAAATCGACACACGATCTCGGCGAAATCGACACACGATCTCGGCTTGAAATCTTTGACTCATCTATTCCTGGAAAACATCGCACATGCCTTCCCTGCACTTCACCTAGGAGAATTTCCATGCCTGCCGATCACTACCCGTGGCTCCCTCTCCGCAACTTCACGACCTCACGAAGACTTCCTTATGAGCCAACACTGACTCTCCACTGACCAGCTCTATCTAGTCTACCTGTCTTCCACTGACGGTCCAAACAAGTCTACGTAGAGCCCACCAAACATCATCGGCTTCAACTGGATGCACACCCCTCCTTATGCAAGCTCAACATCTTCTCACCAGAAGATCACCTGTTCATCGAGACCACAACACCTCACCTCTCCGTGAAGTCCAACTGGCCACATCACTTCACCTCTACATGAAGTCTCTTCACCTCTACGTGAAGTCTCTCCATCTCTACTTGAAGCTTCAATAGGCCACAACTCTTCACCTCTACGTGAAGATCCAAAATAACATCTCGAGAACCCAAATAGCTTCATAAGAGTTGCATCACCAAATGGCTGCGCCTTTACGGCTGCCTACGTACCTTTGCCCAAAAGGATCAAGCCAACCGTAGTTCATTTAAATGAGCTTCAACAAGCTCAAGCACTTGCACCTCTATTTGCAGCAGCGAACCTGTCAGACTGAGTCATATGAACCTCTTCCCGACCATCATGGAGAACAATGGCCTTTAACTTCAGCTTGTTGAGATCACAAGCTTGAGATTCATGCTTCTTTAACCACGACCGTGGTTTCAGCTTGGTTCCAATGGCTGCAAATAACTCGACATCCTCAATAATGTCGTCATCCTGTTCAGCATCACCCTTGGTATCATGAACTCCACCCGGTGTCACCTCCGATGAAGTCTCCTTTGATGCCGAACCAACTGGAGATGATGGAGTAGCATCAACCTCCACCCGCTGCAATCCTTCCTTGGTCTCCGTCCTCTCCACCTGCTGAGAGACGGTGGACTTCAACACTGAAGCCTCTCCAAATGTGACATGCCTGCTCATCACGATCTTTTTGTCTTCGGGGTCCCACAACCTGTAGCTGTTCCTTTGACACCCAAGTAGACAAACCTCTTTGCCCGCGGATTCACCTTGCCACTCTTGGCACTGAAGTAGGCCGGACTTCCAAACTCCCGCAGCACACCATGACCTTGAGCAGATTTCCTAACCAAATTTCTAATGGAGCTTTACCTCCTATCACAGTCGATCGATTCTTGAGATGGCTAGCATACTCAGTCGCCTCAGTCCAAAGCGACTTGTCCAATCCTGCATTAGACAACAACCTCCGAACCTCCTCCAGCAAGGAACGGACTACATCTCTAGCCAACCCATCTTTACCTGTTGTGAAGTGAGTAGCAATACCTGTGTTCTGGCTAAACCGTAGGAACTGGTCCATGTCCTTTCCAACATTACCAATATGAAGCTCCTTTATCTTCCTACCTATTTGCCTCTCCATTCTTCCTCTCCACTTCATCAACACATCTAGGGCTTCACCCCTTTGTCTCATGGAATATATCCAAACCTGCCTAGATGAATCATCAATAAACGAGACAAAGTACCTGTGACCTCCAAGCGATGCCGTCTTAGCAGGTCCCCATACACTCACGTGAACACGATCAAGAAGACCTTCAATGTGGTGAGTACTGGTGCTGAATCTCACCTTCTTCTTATCCAGAACGCTGTGTCCACCTTCCAAATTGCAGTAGCAGCACCTTCCATGGATTCCTTCTTTGCAGGAGCTTGCAAAGACCTTCCATCTTCGTGTCCGACCTTTCCCTGCCAGTCCTCCGGGCCACCTTTATCTGAAGAACTCGAAGTCTCCACCTGATCTGTCATCATACTACCCTTCAAGTAGTAAAGATTTCCTCGACGGACGCCCTTCATCACCACCATCGAGCCCTTGATCATCCTGTGATCGCCATCTCGAACAGACATCACCATGCCCGATGCTTCCAAAATTCCACGGAGATTAGATTTCTCTTCAACTGAGGTACATACCTCACTCCTTTCAGCTCCCTTTCCATCCCATCAAACATCCTGATTCGGATTGTACCTACACCCTCCACGCTACATGGGTGATCGTCGCCCATAACGACCGAACACCCCTTCAGCTGCTCAAAGTTGGAAAACCAGCCCCGATTAGGGCACGCATGGTATGTTGTACCTGTATCCAGAATCCACTCATCTTTCCATGAGTTACCAATAATGGGAGAACTGACTGAAAATGAGAAACCTGACGAGTCCGAATCTGCTCCATCTGCCTGTGAACTGCTCCTCTGAGTATTCGTCACTTTTGTAAGATTTGCTTCAGCCTTCGACTCCTTCTTCTTCCCCTTGAACTTCGGACAGTCCACTTTCCAATGCCCTATCTCTCGGCAGAAAATGCACTGATCCTTCCTCAGATCCCTATAGCCCGACCTGGACTTCGATCTTCCTCTCACCTCTTTCCCTTCCGCGATGAACTTCTGCTTCTTACTTCCAGTGCCTCCGCCACTGAGCTTGACTGTGAAGGAAGCCTCTCATTCTTCCTTGTGTCATAACTCATCAATGCAGACGACACCTCATCAAAATCCAAACTCTGCCTTCCATTATTGAAGGTCAGTGTGAATGTCTCGTACTCCTCTGCAGGAAGTGAATTCAGAAAGATGACCGCCTTATCTTCCTCATCTACCGTGACATCCACATTTAGCAGATCTGTAAGAAGCTTCGTATATCGGTTGATGTGCTCATTTACTGTGCTCCCCTTCTTCATCCGAAACTGATACAGCTTACTCTTAAGCTGCAACCTGGACTCTACACTCTTCGTCAGGTACTTCTTTTCAAGGGTTTCCCACAGTTTCTTCGCTGACGTCTCATGTTGCACAAGGTATTTTATGTCTTGTGACAAGCATGAACGTATCAAGCCACATGCCGATCTGTTCATCTTCGCCCACCCTTCATCAGTGGTAGTGTTCTTCTTCCTCGCCAATAGGAGAGTGTCTTCAAGGTTTGATGCATTCAGCGCATCCATAATCTCGCATCTCCACATACCAAAATTGTTAGTCCCATTAAACTTAACAACTTCAATCCTTGGGTGAGAGTTCATCGTCTTAGCCGAAACTATTTCTTCTGCCATTGAGAATTTCCCTGATTCTCTATCTATGCGGAAGTAATAACCAACTTGAAATAGATCCCAACACAAATAAAAATCGGATTTTTACCTGTCCCTTGAAACCCTACATCGAGTTTCTCTTCGGATCTACTTCACTACCGATTCAACGAGCCCTCCTTGAGTCCTTCTGAGATCGACACACGATCTCCACGAACCCCGTTACCTCTGATCTGAGATCGACACACGATCTCCACCGCATCAGATCTCGAGCCCTTCGAACCCTCAGAAATCCCAAGTGCAACCCGGAAGCTCTGATACCACTTGTTGTGCGTGCAATCCAATTACAACAACCAAACGATAGAGAATCCCAAGATCTCCAGCACAAAGAATAACCCAACAACCACACGAAGAACACACAAATCACAAAGACGAGATTTAACGAGGTTCGGCCTCAATGCCTACGTCCTCGGGGCAATCAATGGAGAGATTTATCTTTAGGAAGATGATTACAATAGCTCTTCTTCTCTTTGAATGCAAGAGAACTCAGAGCTAATCCTTTTTCGCAGAGTTCTTCAAGATTACAACCCTAGAAATCCACATTAGGCTTAAATACCCAAATTTGCGGAGCAGCAGATTTTCGCCCAAACCCGACTGTCGGTCGACCGGGACAGTCGACCGACCTCCTCTCCGGTCGACCCCGGTCGGCTGACCGAATTTAACCGAGAGTTTGGCTCACTACAGTCAGGGTCTTTCGGTCGACCGGGCCGGTCGACCGCCTAAGGCCCTGTGCATGTTGTGCATGTCGGTCGACCGGACGGTCGACCGACCCTCCTGTCTTCTTCTGCTGCTGCTATTTCCAGCTGTTGTTCCCTTCGTCTTCATCGTCAACTTTCTTGGCGATCACTTGACGACCCCTCGACGAACCTTATCAACTTCCCCATCAGTAAACTCTCTCTTTCCAACAGTTTTGTCATAGATTCTGAAAGTGAACACCATATTATCTTTATATTTGAAGTGCAATATATATTCGGTTTCTAAGTCATTGTCTTGTATAGAATCTTGCCAATTCTCTCCTTCCATGAACACGCCATTGTTTTCAATGTGAAGGTTGACATGCCACATCTTACAATTGGGGCTTACTAGAGTGACCTTGTCCTTACTCTTGCTCTTCCTAATTTGTTCGGCAATACGAGAAGGACAGAATTGCATTCAGGCATCAGTAAAGAGATTTGTGAGAGATCTTACGTCAAAGAATAGTAATTGAAAGAGATTCATGCATGACATAGGTAGAGATCAAACTTACCTACTTAGTAGAGAAATTGGGCGTCAAGATTTTGAAGAAATGACCAACTTTAACAGAGTCCATAACAACCATTTCTTTCTCTAGAGAGAAAATAGAGCAAGGTGTTTGCATATAAAGATGAAGAACATGCACAAATGAATGAAGCATTGATTTCTTTTAGCTAATAATGGAGTTTTTCTTGTAGACTGGTTGGCTATGAGAATAGATGCCATGAGAATAATAGAACCTATAACCGAAAGTAGCAAAGAGAAAGGCTACACAGACTAATAAAGATGACTGTGATCCGTTAAGATTGTCCAATGGCTTGCTCTGTGAGAGAGGGAGAAAGAGTTGCGGGGAGAGGGGGAGAGAGAGAGAGTTGTGCCGGAGAAGAGAGGAGAGAGGAGAGAGACTCACTTGGGAGAAAGGGAGATGAGGATAGAGTAGAGTTTTTGAAAGAAAAAAAAGTGGGAAGATGAGAGGGGTAATGTGGGAAAGTGGAGGGTGCATTTAACGAATTGGGTGAGCGTCTTGATCGTTTGAGTGCCTAGATCAAAAGTTTGAGTGCCTTTATCCGCACGTTAAGTTTTGAGGGGGGCAAAATATAGCAAGATAAATTCATTTATTTCCAAAAACAAGTTCAAAATATACAACATTTCTTAATACAAAGGTCAAATACAAATATATGATTTTAATAATTGATTCCTAAAAGGTTAAACCCTAATCAACAAAGAGAACATATATGATAAAACACAATAGAGATTTCTTGTAGGTTTTGATTTCTTTTTTAGATGGATCTTCTTCCAGATTTTTCATTCTTCTTTAGTTGAAGAAAAATGAAGTCCGAGAAGTTGACAAGAGGAGCAAAAGCTCTTCCTGAAAAAAGAAGGGTGAGAAAAAATAGGATCGGTTGATTCTTTAGAAACTGAGAGAAAATTGAATGGTTGAGATTTAAATGACTATTATTACTATTAATTTCACTGGTTACTGTGCATGAGACGTCATTTAAATCTATTTTAGCTAAATAAAACGATGTTAGTCACGCAGAAGACTAGGACACAAATTCTGTCTAAATTAAGCACAATATTATATGTTAATTTGACAGCAACTCCCTCATTTTCTTTGCTCTTCACTGGCCTCGTGAAATTATAATCTATGAAGTTTGAAAGAGAAGTTTGTGGACTTGGTCTCCAGCTGTGCGGAAAAGCTACTGAGGGAGTCAATTTCTTGAATTTTCTTGCAGGAGTTGGAATAATTTGTGGACAATATTTTGCCTGGCGTCGGCATCTTGAGGAGTAAGTAAAGGAGCATGCATAATTAGCTACATGCTAGATTCTATAATCCAAAAACTATCCTTCAGTTTACCGCAAAACAATAATTAAGGGGAAAAAAAAACCATTTGAGTGTCTCTCACTCACGCACACAGCATAGGCTTGCAATTGGTTGCAGTTTTGCAACAGCGAAAGAGAACGGACTAGTCTCCAACTCCTTTAGATTTCCCAACTTAGAGAGAGAGAGAATTTTAAGTTGAACTTTTGTTCCTTTTAATGCTTGAGCTGAGAAATTAGATCTGGTAGTAGATTCTATTGTAATTTCGGCTTATACAGATTCTAAAGTAAAAGATAATGCTTATTGTACTATAATTTTAAAATATATTATATCATGAATTGTCAAAAGTAAAATGTGTGAGTTAATAATTTATTTCCTTCAGTTCGATACACTAAAGCATCAAAATGGAAAATATTAGGAAAGTTAAAGATAAGTGGATTGTTTTTTTTTTCTAGACATTGGTGGACAATATGATTGCTAGAGCCTCAATATTTGAGTCTAGTTATAGTTGTGGAGAGAAGATGTGGATAAAAGCCTGGAAGAGTTTTTAAAACTCATTGAAAATAGCAGAGAAAGAAGCAAGGGGTTGACCGTCCGGTCGACCGCATGTGCATAGTGTGCACGTTGGACAGAAGGACACAGGACGGTCGACCGACCTAAAGCTTGAAACAGGAAGCAATTACAGTCAGTCAATCGCCCAGTCGACCCGAGAGCAGCACATGACTAGTTGGGCTAGTCGGTCGACCGACTCGAGAACTATGCAGAGCTGTTGACCACCCTGTCGACCACAAGTCGGGGTTTGGCAGTTTGGGTTGGTTTCATATTTCTATTTTTGAAGCAAATTTGGATCCAAAATTTGCTTTTCTTCTATTGGTTGTTTCTCTAGCTATATATTGAGGGGTATTGTATCCTACTTTGCAACGAGATTTGGTGATTTGTATTGATGAGTTCTAATGTTAGTTTCTTGAGAAAATTCTTCTCTATTTGGAGCAGTTCTGATCAGTTGAATTTTCAGATCAATTTGTAACTTTGGTGGATAAAAATCAGCTTACCATGGATCGAACCCACCACAAGCGATTTGAGGCGCTCCTGTGGTCATTCCTATCGAACATACCAGAAAGAATATCTTTAGGCTAGGAACACTGGTGTAGTGCCGGCCAAAAACTCTTGGTGTGAGAATCAGTAGGTGGAATGATGAAAGGACTGGCAAAGAGAAACTGCAGGTGTGGTGGAAGGGTGGACTAGCACAAAGAACTGCTAGTGTGGTTATAGACTGAAATAGGGAAACTTTCAATGTAATGGATGGACTAGTACATAGAGCTGCTATTGTAATGGTATATGTGTGTGCTCTGAGAAATAAAGAAGTGATCCTCTTCTCCTAAGAAAAGAATGATCATATATACCTAACAAGAATACCGGCATGGAGGTAAAACTATCTGACTGTTGTCACTGTATAATCTTTATATGCTGAATCTGTTGTAATGGATGTGTTCATTGGCACTAGTTGGTGGCATGCCATATCGATGAATATGTCATCATCCATAATCATCCGCGCTGATAGGGGCGTTACACGTTATGAATGTGGTGAGGAAGATGTTGCATAAGTATCCATGGAGATCATGATGATCTGCTGTTGGAGCTTCAGGTTCAGAGTTGGGATCTTCAGGTCGAGGAAGACCTCAGAGTGAGAAGAACTTCGAAGAGGTAGAGGTTTTTGAAATGGCAGAAGGCGGCTCCAGACCGGAGACGTCTTCGAGATGGAGGGAAGCTCCTGGATGGAATGATCTTCAGGATGAAGGATGACTCCGGAAAGGTTGAATGTGGCGGAGGCTCCAGGACTCTGAGAGTTTGTGAATTTCTCAGTGGAAGCTTTTGGTAGCTGACACACGTGTCATCATCCTGATGAGGGTCAAATTTTGACCACTATAGTGACCCTTGTAACTCTACTGATTGAATAAAATCTTCTCCTTTATGCTCTAATGACATAAACAAGTTGCTGAACATCGTTAAATCTCGTTCTCTCTTTTTTTTGTATTCGTGCTGTAATTGTTTGGTGATTGACTCGGCGTTGGAACTCTGATCTTGATGATTGGCATGTATTCGTTCCTCTGGATGGCATAACAATAGTCCACTACTCTAATTCAGAAAGCATGATTCAAAATTTATTTTAAAAAGAACCAAAAGAAAATGAACGAAAATAAAATGTACTGATATCAGTGTGTAGATTTGGCTCAAGCAAGGATTACTGTTAAATTGCAAGGCCTCCCAAAGTGAGCTGTACAGTTAACAAGAAGTTTATATTAATCACTAGCTAGCCCTTACCAGCACTTGGTCAGCCTCCCAAGTTCTCCGCTAAGAATGCGAGCTCGCCCTTGCATGCACCGGCCATTGCTGCTGCTGGCCAACAACAAGAAGCCCTCGATCATTGTTAGCCCGCTTGCTCGGAACAGAAAGCGTCGAATAGTTCACGTAATTCTCATGAACTCATTGGATGATCCTTAGCAAACATCAGGGGGCATGTGAGCACCAGTTTCCTATATGCAACCTTTTTCTCGTTGCAACTTTGCACCAATCGGCTACCCGAGCACATCATGTGATGCTGCTATTCGGAAGGAGGAGCGACGACGAGCAACAACAAGGGGAGTAGTTGAGGGGGGAAGGAGACCGCAGAGAGCATGATGAGAGGACAGTGAGTGGACGGGGATCAGTAAGGTGAAATTGGAAGGAAATGGATGAGGAAGAAGGAACTGTGTTTGGATAAACAACAATAAATAATGCTTATCCGAATTGGATCGTCCTTGGAGCCACTGAATCAGCAGAGGACGCAGTTGTCAGTTGCTGTCATAGCTTCATGGGCTGTTTGTTTTGTAGGAAAAGTCTTCCCTCTTCACCGTTTGTTTTTTTGTTTTATTTTTTGTCTTTCTCTAACTCGATTTTGACCTGGCTACTGACATGACAGAAGAGTCTTTCCCTCAAAAATTAGGGGTGTCAAGTGGGCCAGGCCAGGCCGGCAACCCGCACGGCCTGACCTAGGAAGCCTGGCGCGGCCCAGCACGGGTAGGATTGGAGCCAGGCCCGGCCCAGGTTAGGTACTAAGGCGTGGGCCGGCCCCAAGTCCGCCAATCCATCAGGTAGACACAAAATAAACGGTCAAAATAGTGCGTTGGCTAGTTTTGAAAGTACACCTAGAGGGGGTGAATAGTGTGAATGCATCTAATGATCTTTAAACTTAAGTTAATATGAGTGATGCAACGATCTCTCAAACACGACTAGGAGCCGAATAACCCCTTGCGAGGTTCTGAACTCCGTCCTCCCAATTCCCCTTGAATGGGTTAGAGGTGCGCAATGCAAGTGTTGTATGAGATATGATCGAACAAGTAAAGAATGAAATGCTATGATGAAACACACACACAACCAATCCAAGCAACCAAGGATATAGCAATATCAAGCACAC
>JAVJIF010029077.1:0-52992 GCA_038442645.1 Agave tequilana
AGAGATTAAACTTGTATTTCTCATCTAATCATTACTTTTCCCCTAAATCATGTGCACCTTCATGACCGTGAATATTTTGACTAGGGGTTCTTTAACTCTAACTCTTATACTTTATTTTTTTCTTTTTTATATATTTGGTGGTATTATTCCTGTTCTATTAGGCTTTCTAATCTGCCCATGTAATGAGCTTTTAGTTGGTGACCCCCAACCAGATGATCTTAGGGCCCCGGGTGAGAAAACACCCCAAGGACTTGAGGACTCGAGCAAATAAGACCATAAACTAAGAATTTCATTATATGGACCTCTTTTAGGCTGAATACTTATGCTTTATGAGGCACAAGTACCCAGTTTAATCAGAGAATTTTTTATATATATAATTATATATTAATAAGGCGTAAGAACCTGTGTTTTTTGACCCTAATGTGTAGTATTATAAAGTTTGCATTATTTCATCAAGGTAAAGATCAGACTAAATTAATTTTTCAAGTTTTCTTCCTAACCCTAGAAATCAAATAAATAATCTTATTTTGATCAGGTATAAGAAATCCTAATTATGATTCTCCTATTCCTTAAAATTGATTTAATTTCTTACAAAAAATATGTCAAACATTGTTCTCTTTCCAAAAGTGTTTTTATATATATATATACATATATATATATATATATATATATATATATATATAATATATATATATATATATATATATATATACATATATAATATATAATACATAATATATATATAATTATATATTATATATATACATATATATATATATATATATATATATATATTAAGTTATGTTAATCATGTTAGATCCCTCCGCCACACCTATCCTATGCATTGTCCCCAATGTATGAAAGAAATGAATAGATGCATGAAATGAAATGTAAAAGAGGTAAAGTTACCGATACACTGGGTCGAAAAGACCCATAGCCCTTTCATTTACCGGCATCGATTCCAAGAATGATTCAAGGCGTTGATCATTTACCTTAAAGTCATTCCCATTCTTTGTGTCACTGATCTCAACACACTGTGTGAAAGTATGGTCTTTCAATAAATGGCCCAGTCCATCTCGATTTCATTTTCCCTGGAAAAAGATGAAGCCTAGAATTATATAATAAGACCTTTTTTCCCGAGGACAAAAGTCTTCTCATGATAAACTTATCATGAAAAATCTTAACCCTACTTTTTGTTATTTTTGCATTTTCATAGGCCTCATTTCTCAACTCCTCAAGTTCAAAAGTTTGCAATTTTCGAAGGTCTCGCCTTATCTAATCAAAATTTAGCTGCTTTATGGCCCATAAAACTTAATGCTCTAACTTAACAGACCACTCTAACTTAACAGGCAAGTGGCAAGCCTTTTCAAAGACTAACCTATAAGGATACATTCCTAGAATTGTCTTGAAAATGGTCCCGTAGGCCCATAAGGCATCTACCAGTTTGGTGGATCTGTCTTTCCTGTTTTGATTCACGGTCTTCTTCAAAATAAGTTTAATTAGTCTATTGGAGACCTCTACCTGCCCACTAATCTGACGATGATAAGTATATGACAATTTATAAGTTATGACATACTTTCACATATGACTTTCGAAGGATCTATTGAAAAAGTGGGTGTCTTATCATTGATGATAGCACGAGGGGTTCCGAAGCGCGAGAAGATGTTCTTTTTCAAAAACTTAATGACAATCTTGTTGTCATTAGTTTTGCTTGGAATGGCTTCTAACCCACTGGACACATAGTTCACAACAACCAATATGTATTGGTTCCCAATAAATTAGGAATGGACCCATAAAGTCGATGCCCTAAACATCAAATAGTTCTATTTGTAGAATTGGGTTAAGGGGCATCATATTCCGCTTAGAGATCCTTTCTACTATTTGGCATCTATGGCACATCTTGCAAAACTCAAGGAATCTTTGACTAAAGTGGTCCAATAGAACCCACTTTGTAGCACTTTTTCAGTAGTTTTGCAGGGATCAAAGTGTCCACCGCATGGAAGCTCGTGACAAAAAGATTGAACACTCTTAATCTCCTCATCGGGAATGCATCTCCTAATAATTTGATCAGAACATACTTGAAAATATTGTTCCTCTCAAGAGAAATATCAGACTTAGATAAGAACCAGTAAACATCTTGTTTAGACCAATGAGATGAGTTTGGTTCATGACTAAGTAGTTTACTATGTTATCGAACCAAGGTTCCTAAAGATAACCAAGAGTTGTTCATCAGGAAGTCATCATTAATGGGCTGTTCATTGCATGGTGAGTTTGGGATGCGCGAGAGATGGTCAGCAACGACATTTTCTACGCCTTTCTTATCTCGAATCTCGAGATCAAATTCTTGAAGAAGTAAGATCCAACGAATTAGTCGAGCCTTAGCATCTTTCTTCGCCATAAGGTATCTTAACGCAGAATGATCGGTGAAAATGGTGATTTTGGACCCAAGTAGGTAGGGACAGAATTTCTCTAATACAAATACTACAGTCAAGAATTTCTTCTGGTTGTAGTGTAGTTCAATTGCACATCATTGAGAGTCTTACTTGATTAGTAAATCACGTGCTGCTTGTTATCAATGTGTTGTCCTAAAACAGCGCCTATAGCAAAATCAGAAGTATCACACATAATTTCAAACAGCTTTGATCAATCCGGTGTAGAGATGATTGGTGCAGAAATAAGCTTATTTTAGCTTCTCCCAAGCAGTAAGACATCCACTATCAAAAGTGAAAGACACGTCCTTAGCTAAAAGGTTAGTTAATGGTCTAGAAATTTCGCTAAACTCCTTAATGAACATTGATAAAAACCAGCGTGTCCGAAAAAGGATCGGATATTTTTAACACAATTCGGCACCGGGAGCTTAGCTATAACCTCAATCTTAGCTTTATCCACTTCAATTCTATTCTTAGAAATCTCATGATCCAAGACAATTTCATGTCTTATCATGAAGTGGCATTTCTCCCAGTTTATTATCAGATTTTTCTCAGCACAACATTATAGGACGAGTTCAAGATGGTGATGACATTGATCGATTGAGTCTTCATAAATGGAGAAATCATCAATGAATATTTCTAAAAATTATTCCACCATATTAGAGAAAAGACTCAACATGTAACGTTGAAACGTTGCAGGGGCATTGCAAAAACCGAAAGACATTCGGCAATAAGCAAATGTCCCAAATGGACATGTGAAAGTGGTCTTTTCTTGGTCCTCTAGAGCAATGGGAATCTGATTATACCCCGAGTACCCGTCCAGAAACAGTAATACTCGTGGCCTGCCAAACATTTAAACATTTGGTCAATGAAGGGAAGCGAAAAATGGTCCTTACGAGTTGCTGCATTTAGCTTCCTATAGTCGATGCAAACTCGAATCTTCATGGAAAGTCGAGTTTGAACCACTCTTTGTTCTCGTTTTTCACCACGGTGAAACCAGATTTCTTCGGAACCATGTGGATAGGACTAATCCATTGGCTATCAGAAATGGGATAGATTATCCTATAAGAGTTTCACGATTTCAGCATGAACAGCCTCTTGAATTATAGGGTTTAACTTACGCTGCAGGTCTCTCTTCGGTGTCGCTTCTTCATTGAGATGAATGCAATATTGAACTATGGCTAGACTCAATCCCTTTATATTGGTCATAGTCTAACCAATGGCTTCCTTATGTCTCCTAATAATTATTTTAAGATTCTCTTCTTCCCCGTCATTTAAATGGGATCCAATAATGATGGGATAAGTCTCTTGTTCGCTTAGATAGACGTACTTGAGATGAGTAGGTAAGGCTTTTAATTCTAAGGAAGTGAAAGGTTCATTGGAAGGAGGAGTCAAGTTTATTGGCTCCACATTTAATGAAATAGGGTTTGAGACCTAATTTACGGCAACTCGACAATCTGATCAAGATTAAAGTCTTCAGACTCTAACTCGAAGTCACTATCAGGTTCTAGTTCCAATTCTTCTCTATGTCTGCTAGTTAAGTTCTCAATGAGGTTGACTTCAAATATTTGATCCCCAATATCACGGGGTTGCTTTCCTAAGTTGAAGCATTGACTTCTCTAGTCATGTCTCCAAAGGTTAACCTCATGTACCCATTCCTACAGTAGATAATAGCATTTGCAGTAGCAAGGAATAGGCACCCTAGGTAAAGGGAGTTTGAACCCTAGGATTGGACACAGGTTGAGTCTCAAGAACTATAAAATCAACGAGGTAGATAAACTTTCTGACCCAGATAAGGACATCATTAATTTCTCCCTTGGAAACTTTCACTGAATGGTCAGCCAGTTGGATGGTGACTCTAGTTGGACTAAGATCGCCCAACCCGAGTTGTTGATAAACTGAGAAAGGAAGTAAGTTGATACTTGCCCCCAAGTCAAGAAGTGCGGGACTAATCTCGGCTTGTCTTATAGTGCAGGCAATGGTGGGATAACCAGATCCTTGTACTTGACAGGGATCGGACCCGACAGTAGCTCACTAATGTTAGTGGCTAAGAAGACTTTCTTGGGTATATTAGTCTTTCTCTTCTTGGTACACATATCCTTAAGAAATTTTGCATAAGATGGGACTTATTAGATTGCATCAAGAAGTGGCACATTTATCTTCACTTGATTGAAGATCTCAATTATATTATCCATGTGTGGATTTTGCTTGTTGTTCTTCAGCCTATTAGGAAATGGTACTATAGGCTTGTACACCTGACTGGCTGACTTGTCTTTCTCAGACTCATCAGATTGGGATGGATTGGAACAAGATGAAGTGGATACTTGTGTGTTGTTGTGCTGAATAAGATTGGGTGGCATAGATACTTAATTATCAACTTTCTTTCTCAACTTCAATGTATGAACACATTACATTGATTAAACTATTGATCCTCAGCCAAATTAACTTGATTAGAATTTCGTGGGTTCGTTAATGGTTGACTAGGCAAAGTACCCTTGGGCCTCTCATTTTGTGAACTAGCTAGCTAACCAATTTGAACCTCTAACCTCGTTATGGCTTGTGTATTGTTGTTCTGTAGTGTTTGTATAAGGGACTCTTGGTTCCTTATATACCTTCCATAGTCTTTTCAAAATCAGTCATTCTTTTCTCAAGTGGAGGATTTTGGAAAGAAGATTGTGGAGCATGGTTAGGAAAGTAATGTTGATAATTGAAAGAATTAGATTGATGATTATGATTGGGATGGTAATTGACTTGATGATAGGAAGGATTGTGATTATGATTGGAATGTTGGAAGTGGTTTGACCTTGAGTGGTTATTGTTGTTTGGCTCCATAAGAAATTCAGGTGATTTTTCCAACCAGGATTGTACGTTTGAGTATAAGGATTGTTATGGGGCCTTGAAAAGGCTGCATTCATAGGCTCGGGATACATTTATTGAGCATTGAAAATTGGACACTCCTCAAACACATAATTCATGGCTTGACAGTAAGTACAACCCGGAGTTAAAAATTGGTTTGGACTGACTTAGTTGACTGGAGCTGGCTCCTTGGTTTCTAGAGCTTCCATTCTTAGAAATTTTAGCCTTGGCAGCTATAGATGATTCTATTATATGGAGACCTCCTTTTGAAGAGATAGGATTTGTGCTCCTAGACTTTTCGGGAGTAAGTTCCCATTGGAGGGTTTTTTTTGGCTCGATCCTCAAATAAATCCCCCCTTGGTTTTCATCTTTTTGCAAGAATTCTCCTTGGCACATGATTTCTAAGAGGTTTTGTTCTGATAGTCTAAACTGTCATAGAGAATTTGGTATTGTCGCCACTTCTCTATGTCATGATGAGGACACTGGAAAAGGAGATCTTTGAAGCGTTCAAAGTACCTCCAAAACGGTTTACTAGGTTCTTACTTGAACTGCATGATGTTCTTCCTAATGAGAGCGATCTTATGAATGGATAGAATTTCTTCAAGAAGACCTTGATGAAATCATCCCATGATGTGATAGAACTGACCATTAAGCTGTATAGCCATTTCTTGGATAAGTCCTTAAGAGCAAATGGGACAAATCTCACCCTAATAGCATCATCTATAAGGTGCGGGATTTTCATCATTAAGCATACTTTCTCAAATTCTCTTATAAAGAAATATGCATTTTTCGGACTCTAAGCCATGAAATTTAGGGAGTGTGTTGATGAACTGAGGCTTAAGCTCAAAATTGTTGTCACCAATCGATGGAAATTGGATGTAAGATGGAAGTGAAGTTCTCATGGGGTAGAACCTATCCTGTGAGCCATAACTAAATCTGGTTTTGGTTCTTGTTTAGATGGTAAAGCGTTTCTAGTTAACCTAGATGAATTTTGGTCTCTCGACCACACTTGCATACAAAATTACTACCACAAACAATCTTACCAATCAGTCAAAAAGAAAAGAGAAAATTCAATCACGTCTATTCTAAAGGAGACTTGGACCTAGATAACTCCTAACTGGTTAGATTGTCCACATGAGGTATAATACAGAATCTGACCACAAGCTAATCAGCCAGGTCAGAGCAAGATTTGTTGGAGGTATCCGCGCAAAAGCGACATGCCTAATTAAGCCAAACCACCAGCCTTCGGGGTTTCGCCCCTCAATCCCTGTCCTTTGACACCGATTTGGCAGGAGACAAATTCTAACACCTTCCCCCTTAAGATAACCTCTTAATAAGTTTGAGATGTCCCTAAGGCCAACGCCTATTAGATTTTAAATTAGGCTTAGGTTGTTCATGCTTGGAAATGGTTTGTGGGCTAAGGAAGGGTAATGACTTTCCCACCTTATCTTTTGTTGGGTTTTGCCCTAAGATATTTTAGTGCAAAGTGTGCAAGATATAGAAAAGTAACATTCAACAAGCAAGTAATCACTCAAGAATGTTTCTTAAGTTATATGTTATGCATACATACCTTGTCTTCAGGTTTCTTCAACAGTAATTGAAATGAAACGTAATTAGACAAATGCCTAGGAATGCAAGTCTAAATGTTTTTTAAAACAATTACAATTAACCAATTACTATTGTATTAAAAACAAGATTGTGAGATAATCAAGTGTAAAAACTAGCAATTAAAAACTTATTTTTGAAGAGCAATATTTCATGCAAGAAAGAGTTTTTAGTAGTCCCACAATAAATTGTGTTTCTGCTGCAAACTCTTAAAATCTTGTTCTCTACTTTCTAGAATAGGGGCACAAGATCACAAGTCTTCTCTTGCAAAACTTGGGTACTCAACCTGATATTTTTAACCTTGAAATAAAACACCAAACTTGCTAAATCACAAGAATACTGCTTCCTCACCGGCAATGGCGTCAAAAATTGATTGTGAAAATTTAAAGAATTGTCGTGTAGCTTAGGGCTAACGGGTCGTGTCCATGAGGAGAGATACGATGCAAGATTTTTGATAATTTAGGAAAAATAAGTTTTAGTGTTTATGTTTTTTAGTTAAAAAAGAAAAGGAGATTAGATAAGTGATTCAAAGAAAAATTGAAGATTAGAATAGGCTTTGGAAAAAATAATTTTTTTAAGAAGCTTGAAGATGTGTGTTTGATTGTATTTAATGAAGAGAAAATCAGGCTCACTATTCTATTATTCAACTATGTGTTTTTTTCTTGAAAGTGATGATGCCTCAACTAGATCATAGGCTGAAATAAAAACTTGAAATTTAAAAGAGATTAAGTAAAACACATAAGATGAATTTTAGAAAAGTTTACTTCTTTTTGAAATAGTTCTTAAATGGAATGTTAAATCATCAAGATTTTCTCAAGTATGAAATAAAACTAGTTTAAGACTTGTTTTCAAGATTGAAGTTTAAAACAAGTCCAAGCCAATTCTCATGTGCCTTCAAGAACACTCGCCAATAAGCAAGGCTTAATTTAGGCATTCAGATGATTCTGTTGGGTCCCTTTTATAGAAATCAATCAAGAAGAATACTTATAGAACAAGGAGAATAGTGAGCCGAGAAAACCGATTTAGTTACTCATAATGAACAAAGAGCAAATAATAGAATGAATTACAAACATAGACATACTAGTAAGATTGAGTAGAATTAAGCAAGGCAAATCTCCTTTGATTGTCACTTCATTGGTAAATTACACACTTTTTTCCTTTCTCTCACTTGTTTCTGGACTGAGCTACAAATGAAAAACTGAGATACAACTTCTCATTAACTATCTAACAATGATCCTAAACCCTAAAAATAAAGCAAGAATTTACTCCAAGGCTTCGTCCCTCTGCATCTGATGTGTGGGGTATTTATAGGGAAGAAATGGATAGGGGAAGCAAACGTTCCCCCAGATTCAAGGCTGTGGAAACGCGGCTTTTGCAGCATTTTTGCGGCATAATCCTGGCCTTAGAGCCATGGTCAAAGTGCGTGGAATCGTCCATCTGTCCCCTATCCTTTTATCCCATTGGATCTTGAATTGTTGTTCTGGTTTTGACGAAATATCCTTTGATCTTCAGTTCAACCAATTGAGGTCTTCATAAATTCATTTTTGCTTTGATTTTAATAGGTATTTATCTCATATGATATATTCGGCCTTCAGATAAGATAGCTTCTATGATATCTGCATTTGAATCGATTCTCTTTTTTTGAACTTCTGGATTTAATTGGATAAATCTGTCATTCCCTCTCTTTTCTTTCTTAATTACCCTGCACGTCACTGGATATAAAAATACATTAATAGCAGAGTTTTATTTAAATAAAAATGAAAAAATGTTACACATATGATATGAAAACATGCAATGCACATTTTGATCTACAACTCTCTTGAAGAAGAAGGATTATATCTAGTGTTACTCTACATGTAACTCTTCTTTTTCTTCTCTCATGTAACTCTATTTAACCTAAGCTATAAAGAAAGCATAAAATTACATTTGAAAAGAAAAAAGAAAAATCTAAACTAAAACTAAAGAATACCCTAATCCTAACTCTCTGCTCGAGTGGTGCCCCTTTGCCTTGAGAAATGCAGGTATTTAAAGCCAAAACTGGATAGGGAGAGCGTACGATGATATGGGCAAAATCTCTTGCCCAATAGAAAAGACCTTCTGATAAGGTTGGAGATAATTTTTATTTTATCGCTTGATCTTCAGTTAGATTATGTCTTATCTCTCTGATTTTCTGAATATATATCCTAATCCTTTAGATATCTCTTTGTATATTGATATGGTTGCCGTTGGACTTTTGAATTTGCCTCTATTTCTTTGATTTTCCAGCTAATAAAATAAATTCATCTAAATCTAATTTAATTGGATTAGATTCGTGATGATTTTCAGCTAACAAAATAGATCCTTATGATTTAACTGGTATTTATTTGGTATTATCTTCTCTCCCTTCTTTAAGACAAATCTGCAAAATAAGACATTAAGATAAGGAATTAGCAGGATTTATTACAGGATAAATGTGAGAATATAATAATAGATATGCAATAAATATGTACAATCAATCCTCATTATTGTAAGTCATCGATTGGTTGCGCCTTGAGCTTCCGATAGAGTGCACGGATTCCCGGGCACGCGATGGTGAAGGGGGAGTCCGCGCATTTCCTTCCCTCTTAGGGAAGATTGCAACTTTTGTAATATCCCAATTTGTTTGAGCAATCATGTTTGGATACAGCTTGTTGCATCTTTTTCACGAGCAACATCCTCGAAGAGTCAGATTATCTCTGTTTGTTGGTCCTCCATCTGCTTTCGCAGAGTAGAAAGCATCTGGAGGAGATGCTCGTCGTCGGGCCGAGGTTCAATTTGGCTGCTTGTGTCCCACATGGTGATGCAGTGTTTGAGTGTGAATCTCCAGCGTCGGAGATGTGGACGTCAGATAGAATGGGTCGACGGTCCACAGGCTCAGGCGCTTCGATAGTTTTCCCCTTTCTTTTCGGAGTGACGGGGACCACGACCAAAGCTTGGTGATGTTCCTCCTTAATGGAGGCATATCGGTCGTGCGAGGCTGTTTAGAGGAATAGTTAGGGTTTTGGATGTGGAGAAATCCTGAGTAAGGATTTATTAGCTGTAACATCCCGTTCTCAGAATATGTACTTAGTTGCGTATTCAGATTTTTTGACCTTATTTTTTGATTTACTTCCTGTATTTGTTTTTTATTATGAATTATCTATATGATCGTTTTGCTTTGGATCCGAATTCGTAGATAAGGAGTCAGCCCTAGTCTTAACCGGGATCCGATCCTAGTGTATTGCTCGATTTAGTCCATTCAGTATTCAGTTTGACCAATTTCAGTTTCAAATATTATTTTCTAATATTCTAGATTTTTCATGTTTTCTAGAATTTTCTAGAATTAAATTAAAAATCTTCAAAACCGGTATCGACCAGTGCCGCTAACCGGTTCTCGGTTTTTTTAATTTAAAATGGAGATAAATTTCTAGAAATGACTTTCACATTATTTTTTAAAATAATATTTTCTATCTAAATATTTTTTCTGAGATTTTTCTAAATTTATCAAAATTCTACCGGATTTGGTGTCGGCCAGTATCGCTGGTTAATTTCAGGATTTTTAGTTTACAATTGGGATTGATTTCTGAATTCCATTTTCACATTGCCTTTTAGAATCATATTTTCTCCTTTAATGCATTTTCTGGGTTTTTTTCAGAATTTATCAAAATCCGGCCGAACTGGTGTAGACAGGTATCGACGGTTGACTCCAGAAATTTTAATTTGAAAATGAAATTTTATTTTTAAAAACTGATTTTGTATTATTTCTCAGGATGATGTTTTCTACCTCTGGGTATTTTTGGGGATTTTTCTGGAACAGTCGATATTTCTCGACTTATTATAATATTATATTTTTTTTGAATCTTTCCTTTTCTTTCTTTCTTTCTTTCTTTCTTTCTTTTTCTTTTTCCTTTTCCCACTGACTCCACCAACCGCCCACTCCCCCTTCATTAATTCTCTCTCTCATACGTCATATCCCCTCATTCACTCTCTATTTTTCTTTTTCTTTTTCTTTTCTTTTTCCATCTTTCTTTCTTTTTCTCTTCTTCTCCTTTCTCTTCTTCTTCTTCTCCATTTGGTTGGCGCCCAAGCACCCCCTCTCCGGCGACTCTGGCCACCGTCACCGGTGAGAGAAGACCCCCAATTCTGGCCATCTCTTCCCCATCTCCTTCCTTCTCCTCCATCTCCAACACCAACATCATCTCCAACTTCTTCCTCCTCCAAACCACCACCATCACCTTTAAAAATTCCTCAAATTAACCACCATTACCACCATCTTCTCCACTCCAACTCCACCCTCCCAACACCCTACTCCTCATCCTCCTCCCATCTCCTTTAATTTCTCCACCACCACCCAAAATCACCACCAAACCATCATCTCCACCATCTACTCCACCCATTTTCTCCCTTCTTCTCTCCTCTCTCTCTTTTGGGGTGGTCGGCGGCCACCCCTGCCCACCGTGGCTGGCACCGCCCTGGCGCGGCCTGGCCACCGGCCAGGCCGTGGGCCCCCTTTGGGGGCACGTGCGTGAGCAGGGGGTAACTGCCCCCTCTCTCATCTCTCTCTCTCCCCCTTCTCTCTCCCTCCCTATTTCTCTCTCTAGCCGACTCCCTCTCTCCATGCAGTCTCTCTCTACGACAGTCTCCTCTCTCATCTCTTTCTCTCTCTAGCCCTCTTCCCCCTCTCTAGCTTTCCCTCTCTAACTCTCCTCTCTCTAGCTCTCTCTTTCTTTCTAGTCTCTCTCTTTAGTTCTCTTTTTTCTCTCTCTAGATTTTCTCTCTCTAAATCTCTCTTTCTTTTTTTCTAGGTCTTTCTCTCTAGCTCTCTCTTACTCTCTAACTCTTTTTCTCTCTTCTCTCTCTTCTCTTCTCTTTCTCTCTCTAAAAATTAAATATATTTATTTATTTATTATATTTTATGGCGCTGCGCAAGTTCCTGGGATTTCAGAGTTTTCGGCTTTTTCGAAGATTTAGGCGAGTGTCTTCGCCTTGATTTGGGTTTCCCCGCTTCGTCGGGTTGACGTGTATTTTATTTCGTATTTAAATGTGTTTTGTATTGGGCGGTGCCCCTGTAATTGTATGTGGCCGAGTGCCCATGATTGTACATGTATATGCCTGTGATGAATGATTGTACTAGGATAGTTTACTTCTTGCATATAACCATGCCTGTGATGTACTCTCTTTATTGCTTTATACCATGCGTGGCCGACCCTTCATGGTCATTAGCCTCCAGGCTTTCTACTCGGCCTCCAGGCCCTATTAGCCTCCGGGCTTTCTACTCGACCTCCCGGGCCCTATCGGCCTCCAGGCCCTATCAGCCTCCGGGCTTCTCCACTTCACGGTAGTTTAGATATTATCACGTTTAAATGTATGCTCGTGTGATACTAACATCTTGTGCAGGTACTTTTGTACCGACTTTGGATTTCTGCCCACTCTCAGGCTGGCTACCCAATGGTTCTAGGCCTGCACACTTATGGGTTTCGTGGTAGCTATCGAGAGTGCGCTTAGACCCCGAACATACTTTAGCCTCCGGGCTCTCGCCCACTGCCTCGAAAGAGAAGTGCAATTAGACCGTCAGGTCTCTCAGCTCTGACTGGTAGGCATTTTTAGCGCTCAGCGCTTTACCACTAGATTCGACTAGGCGAGATGTTGCCGGATTTTCTACTCGCACTTTAAGTCGAGTCGTTCCGGTAACCTCGCCAGGCGCTCTAGTGTTAGACACTATTTGCTGTCAGTACCTCCAGCTTGCTTAGCTCCGCTTGGGTGTTTGCTTGCATGCTTATTACCTGATCGCCAATTTAGCTTTTCTTCTATTAATGGTTGTGAAGAGTTTAAAATATTACTAATGCTGTTTTTCCTGAAAGTGCATAATTTTTCGGTATTTGTACCATTCTCGTTTATCAGTTCTATTTTCATGTATCACTTGACATGCTTATACTTAACGTGCTTACATATATGATGCTATCACTTGTCACCTGACTGATATCACCCTCCTGTCATGCTATCACTTGAGATCCGACATGATATACTTGGCTCTTATAATTATCACGATAATGGGAATGATGACCTGACATCATGTTTACATCTTGATATATTTCAGTATAAACCGTACTCCTGATACACCTGTATTCCTGATATTTCTGACTTGTTCCTGCTCATTCTTAAAATCTTATAATTATCTAATAAACCATAAAATGAGACAACTTACCTCGGGTCGGGGAAACTTGTAGATATCAACACATGTTTGTGTTTACAGTGGTGTTAGGTATGTTGTGCAACTAAAACTTCCGATCTGACCTGAGGGCCTCCAGGTGACCGAGGGGAGCGCTGGCTCCCTCCTTCTTGGTACCATCTTGATAAGGGCATCCTATAAGACCCTCCTGTACGCCTTGCGGCTGTAATGCCCGATCCAGCAGGTATGGAGATGTTACTGTGACGTATATACGCAGGTTAAAAATACCCTTACGTACATACATTAAGCATCAGTACAGGTAAGAATCAGAGTATAGAAGCACGTGGTGCATTATACATTTAAATATATGAGTACAATTATAAAGTTATCACCAGATGTGATAAATATTACAAGAATATTACATCATCGATAGGCGCAAATGCAAGAATACAAAGGGTATACAAGTATGAACAGTACAAGGGGCGCTCACGAGTTTACAGAAGAATTGTAGCACCCCGTACCCGGGATACGTACCCAGATACGTGTCCCAAATTTTTTCGACCATATTGCTCGATTTTCTTCTTGTATGTGTTCATGAGTTGTGATTGCTTAGTTTATTGAGTATCGATCTGAATTCTCAAACCTAGAGTAAGCCCTGACCCGGACCAGGAACCCGATACAAGCCAATAGCCCGATTTGACCTTCTGGTAGTCCGAATAGACCGTTTTCAGTTTCAGAGACTGTTTTCTAATATTTTAAATTTTTCATGATTTTCTAGAATTTTTTGAAATTTTTCTGCAAAATCTCCAAAACCAGTGTCGGTCGGCATCGCTGACTGATTCCCAGATTTTTAGTTTTCAAATAGGATTGAATTTTCAAAAATAGCTTTCACAGTATATCTTAGAATATCATTTTCTAACTAAAAATATTTTTTTGGGATTTTTCAGAATTTATCAAAATTTGACCGATCCTGGTGTCGACCGGTATCACCGGAAGATTCCAGGATTTTTATTTTAAAACTACATTATATTTTTCAAATCCGATTTCACCAAGCATCTTAGAATAATATTTGCTATTTTTGAGAATTTTTCAGAACGATTCTGAAACGGTCAAATTTTTCGCTTTATTAAAATAATAATATTTATTACCGGTCTTATCTTTCCGTACTTTTTCCTTCCCTACTCCACTACTTCATACTTTCAAAAATTATAATAAATAAATTATTTAATAATAAAAATTTTAAAACTATTTTATTTTATTTTTATTAATTATATATATTTTTTTTCCTTTGACTTTCTTTCTTTTCTTCTTTTCTTTTTCTTCTCCTTCACTCCAACTCCCATCCCCTGCAACTCCCCAGCGCAGCAGCAGCCGCAGGGAGCAGACCATCATGGGCTGAGCACCACTCCCTCCACCATATCCCTTCATCATCACAATTTCCATCCTCTCCATTAAATCATCTCACTTCCTTCCTTTTCTTTCCAATTTTCATTTCAACCAACACTTCATCTTCAACCCAACTCACGCACCCATTCACGCACGCCGCCTCCACCATCACCGCCGCCACCTCCGGCGCCGCCCAAGCCGCCGCCGCCGCATTCCCCATCACCCCACAATCCTTCTCCAACTTCCCAACACCCCCAAATCACCACCACCATCTTCAATTTCACCCAAAACCCATCACCACCCACCTTCATTTCCACCAAAATTCTCCCTCACCACCACCAAATTCTCCCCTTCAACTACTCCATCACCACCTCCTCCACCTCCTCTAACATCCCAACACCACCAAACACCACCACCACCACCACAACCACCACCACCACCCATCACCTCCATCAAAACAACAACAACAACAACATCAACAAATAAAACCCAACACCTCACCTCCCTCTCCCCACCAGCGCGCGCGCGCGGCCTCCCAGCGCCGCCGCCGCCGCCGCCGGCGGCCGACCACCCCACCCCCCCTCCTTCTTCTTTTCATTTCTTTCTTTCTTACTTCCTTTCTTTCTTTCCTTTCATTTCTCCCCTAAATAAACTAACTTTCTCTCTTTCCTAAAATACCCCCACTTCATTCCAAAAACTACTTCCCTCTATTTACATCAATACCCTCCCCCTTTAAATCACAAATTTATTTCTAAAAACACCTCATTTTTCCTCCTTTTTTCCTACAACTTTCTCTCTCCTCTCTCTTCCCTCTAAAATATTTATATAAATATTTATAATTATATATTTTAATATATATTGTGGGCTTGAGGTATACTTGAACGGTTCGCTGATTCCCCAGATTTTAACTGGTATTTTACCCGGTTTCAGGCGAGTACAGTTATTTTTAACATATATCCATTTTATCATCATGCGAGTATTTTTAATACACTTAAAAATAAATGATCTTGTATTTTAAACCTAGAATTGATATATGGATATGTTAGCATGCTTAGCACCTGTTACCGTAAATTTAATACATGATATCATGCTATGTAAATAAATATGTGATGTTGCACTCGGTATTTACCCGACCTTGGACATGTTGTGCTTGATATACAAATTATGACACCGATATACGGTAATTACACCGGCACTTGGCATGTTCCACTTTATGTATGATTTATGTCGCCAGCACTCGGTATTTGACACCGACACTTACCATGCTATATTTGACACCAATATTACCATGCTGTATCTGACACCGATATCTTTCATGCTACATTTGATACCGATGCTTGTCATGATGCACTTACTATTATTTGTACTTACCATTGGGTTTTTCTTGTACTCGCTGGGTTTTTCCTAACAACCCTAGATTTGCATGTCCAGATTTAGCAGCTTGGACCGAGGTGGACCCATCGGCCGAGGATCAGGCCTATCTTGAGGAGCAGGCAGATCAGCAGTAGTTCCTTCCAGTCTTTTCCCCGCTCGCGAGATCCCCTTTCTAGCTCGTGAGTTTTTATCTGTTGTATCATGTGTAGTCTACTTTTGTATTATCTAGTGATGTAATATTGATGTAATATTATATCACTGTTTGTGATGACTCAGTACTTGTTTAAATTATGTTAGAAAGTATAATACCACGTATTTCCGCACTCTGATATATGTGTTGTGTTGTATTGATGCTTAGCGTACATACGTGATGGTACCATCGCCCTGCGTATGTACGTCGCAGTGGCGTCTCCGTACCCGCCGGGATCGGGGCGCCACAGGTTGGTATCAGAGCGTAGGCTCTCACACCTTCAGTACAGCCAGTCTGCAAATTAATGTTGGATTAATTTGCGGCTGAGTCACACGAGTCCTTATTATACATTCCAATCACAAGTACGAAGTTATCTATTCCTTTTTTGAAATCCATCTCTTGATTCCTGAAATCTCATATTCTGTCATCTTTTCAGCTCTCGGCTCGAATATGGATAGACGGGGGACACGTAACGGTCCCAGCACTTCTCGCGAAGGTCCGAACGGGGAAAGCGACATGATGAGGCTACTCCAGGGGATGATGGATAGCCAGCAGCAGCAGGTAGAGCTCCTGCGTCAAGGATTGCTGACTGCGCCTCGGGAGCAGAGGCCGGGGACTATTTCAGATTTTCGGAGATTGCAGCCAGCAGAGTTCTCGGGCACAGAGAAGCCCCTGGATGCAGAGCAATGGTTGATCGATATGACTGATCTCCTGAAGGCGGCCCGAATTCCTGCTGAGAACCAAGTAGAAGTAGCCAAGATCCAGCTGAAGGATGTGGCAAGGACTTGGTGGCTTGCTGAAGAGGCGAGGCTAGAGAAGCCTATCTCTTGGGACCAGTTCTCGAAAGGCTTCTACGAGAGATTTTTCCCTGCGACTGCTCAGAAGGAGATGGAGGAGCAGTTCATCAGACTGCAACAGTGGAATCGGTCAGTGTATGAATATGCCGCTGAATTTCTGAGGCTTAGTCGGTTTGCACCGTATATGGTGGCCGACGAGGAGAAGAGAGCTAGCAGATTTCAGCAAGGACTGAGGGTGGACATTCAGATGATGCTTATACCCCACCAGCTGAAGACGTACTCCCAGGTCCTTTCTATTGCCCGTGATGTGGAGCAAGGGTTGGAAAAGAAGAGGAGGATTGAGCTGCAGTACAAGCCGATAAAGCGCCAGTTCCAGCAGGTGCACAGGGGGAACCCAGTCAGAGCTCTTGGTGCCCCAGTGGCCAAGCGACCTTTTCGGCCTCCTCCTCAGCAGCTTGTGTGTGGGTACTGCCAGAAACCCGGACACAACCAGCAGAACTGCCGTATGGCCAATGGACTGTGTTTGGCATGCGGATCCGGTAACCACTCGGTGGGAGAGTGTCCATTCAAGAGGAGTTGGAATGCAGCTCCTGCACCACCAGCACTTCCAGCACGAGTGGCACCATCAGTGCCTCCAGCTCGAGCAGCTCCCCCAGCACTTTCAGCACCACCAATGAGGAGGAATCCAGGACCTGCAGGCAGAGGAGCTCCACTTCCTTCCCAGCGTCGATTTTTGGGTCAGGCTCAGAGGGGACCCAGGACTGGAGTAGGCCGCGGGAGAGGCCAGGCCTACAATCTGACAGCAGAGGAAGCCGAGGCATCTGGAGAAGTAGTGGCAGGTACAATTTTGGTTCACTCAGTTCCAGTCTTATCACATTTTTGACTCCGGTGCATCACACTGCTTCATATCCAGTAAATTTACTGCTTTGCATTCTGTACCCCTAGTATGTTTGGGTAACCAATGGGAAATTAGTACGGGGAATGGGGTAGTCACTACTAACAAGATCTGCAAGGCGTGCAAGGTGGAGTTATGTGGTAGGAAGTTAGAAGCCGACATGTTCGTACTGGACACTGGAGGGTACGATGTGATCCTAGGCATGACTTGGCTCAGCAAGTATCATGCGGTGATCGACTGTCAGAATAAGAAGGTGATCTTCAGGATTCCACACCAACCGGAGTTTCAGTTCTTTGGAGAACGCAAGTCCCTCCGGAAGGAAGATCAACTGGAGTGTGCCACTGCTGAAGAGAAGAAGACGGTGTCAGTGTGGAATGAATTCCCGGATGTATTTGAGGAGATATCAGGACTTCCACCTGACAGAGTTGTGGAGTTCTCTATTGACCTTATTCCAGGAGCGACTCCTATCTCTAAAGCACCGTACCGGATGGCGCCAACAGAATTAGCTATATTGAAGGAGCAGCTGCTGGAGTATTCGAGCAAGGGTCTGATTAGACCAAGTACTTCACCTTGGGGAGCACCAGTACTGTTGGCAAATAAGAAGGATGGTGGCAAGAGGTTGTGCATTGATTACAGAGAGTTGAACAAGGTCACCATCAAGAACAAGTACCCGTTGCCAAGGATTGATGATCTCTTTGATCAACTTCATAGGGCCCAGGTATTCTCGAAATTAGATCTGCAGTCGGGGTACCATCAGTTGAAGGTGAAGAAGGAAGACATCCAGAAGACGGCATTCAGGACTCGGTATGGTCATTATGAGTTCTTGGTTATGCCCTTTGGAGTTACAAATGCCCCAGCAGTCTTCATGGACTTGATGAATAGGATCTTCTCACCCTATCTGGACAAGTTTGTTTTGGTGTTCATTGATGATATCCTGGTCTATTCCAAGAATGAAGAGGAGCATGCGGAGCATCTGAGGATTGTGCTACAGACTCTCCGACTGGAGCAGCTTCATGCCAAGCTTAGCAAGTGTGAGTTCTGGCTGAAGAGTATAGCATTCTTGGGTCATATTGTTTCTAAGGAAGGAATCTCGGTGGATCCCAGCAAGATTCAGGCGGTGAAGGATTGGCCGACCCCGAAGTCTGTTACAGAGATCAGGAGCTTCATCGGACTAGCTGGATATTACCGAAGATTCGTGCAGGACTTCTTGAAGATTGCAGCTCTATTGACCAAGCTGACCAGGAAGGGGGAGAAGTACATTTGGACTGAGGAGTGTGCGTCTGCTTTTGAGGAGTTGAAGAACAAGTTGATTTCGGCTCCAATCTTGAAGACACCCTCAGGGACTGGAGGTATGGTTGTGTACTGTAATGCTTCAGGGAAGGGTCTTGGATGCGTATTGATGCAGCATGGACATGTGGTGACTTATGCATCCAGGCAGTTAAAGCCTCATGAGAAGAATTACCCAACGCATGATCTAGAGCTGGCAGCTGTGATCTTTGCGTTGAAAATTAGAGGCATTACCTGCTGGGTGACCGAGTGTTGATATACACATATCTCAAGAGCCTGAAGTACATTTTCACTCAGAAGGAGTTGAACATGAGGCAGAGGCGATGGCTTGAGCTGATGGCAGATTATGACATAGATCTGCAGTACCATCCTGGCAAGGTTAATGTTGTGCTAGATGCCCTGAGTAGAAGACCTGAAGCCAACATGGTTATGATACTCACTCAGCAGAAGGAGTTACTCAGGGAGATGGAGCGGCTAGATTTGATGGTGATCCAAAGGACCAGTGGACCTGTGCAGCTGATGGCATTCCAGATCCAGCCGACACTGATGGAAGAGATCAGAGAAGCTCAGAGAGAAGATCCTAGATTGCTGAAATTCAGAGAGCAAGTGGAAGCATGGCTGAGGTCAGATGTTTGCATTCATCCTGATGGTGCACTTTATTTCAGGGGTAGAATTTGTGTGCCTCAAGGGGAGATTAGACAGAAGATCTTAGCTGAGGCCCACAGCTCAGCTTACTCTATACACCCTGGAGGAACTAAGATGTATCAGGATCTGAAGCAACATTTCTGGTGGAATGCGATGAAGAGGGAGATCGCACAATATGTGGCGAAGTGTCTAGTGTGTCAGCAAGTGAAGGCCGAACACCAGAGACCAGCTGGATTATTACAGCCTTTGCCAATACCAGAATGGAAGTAGGAGCATGTTGCTATGGATTTTGTCACCGCTCTACCCCGCAGTCCAAAGGGGAACAATGCAGTATGGGTAGTTGTTGACCGTCTCACTAAGTCAGCACATTTCATACCTTTCAGAGTGGGACAATCTACAGAGCTTCTGGCAGACAAGTACATGAGGGAGATTGTTCGACTGCATGGAGTTCCTGTCAGTATTGTGTCGGACAGAGACACGAGGTTCAGATCTCACTTCTGGGAGAGCCTTCAAGAGAGTCTGGGGACCCGTCTGAAGTTCAGCACATCTTATCATCCTGAGACAGATGGGCAGTCCGAACGGACCATTCATGTAACGCCCCGATCCCGCGGATACGGGGACGTCACTGCAACGTATATACGTAAGTCCGAAGTACCTTCCCGTATATACGCTAAGCATCAGTACAGACAAGAATCAGAGTACGAAAGCTAATGGTGCATTATACATTCCAACACATATATATACAATTACAGAGTTATCACCAGAGCTGATGAATATTACAATAATAATACATCACAGATATGCGCAAATGCGAGAGTACAAAAGATATACATATGTGAATGGTACAAAAGGGAGCTCACGAGATAGCTGGAGATATCGCGAGCCAACCAGGAGGTGCAAGGATGGAACTGGAGCTACAGCTGATCTGACCGCTCCACAGAAGTAAACTTGGTCCTCAGCAAGAAGAATTCTCTAGCTCCAAGCTCCAGGACCTGGACGTGAGAATCCAAGGGAGTCAGATGAAACTCCCCAGGCGAGTAGTAATACGAAAGCCAAATGGCGAGTATAGGTGAGCACATGCGTATCAGTAAATCTGGATTGTAAGCATGAATACCATATTGTAGACATAAGCATGCAGGAACAAAAGGAATACAGTATGTGACATCCATGGCATAACAAGATAAACAGTAAAGAAGATAGGGCAATACTAGTTATCTCCTAAGTTATCATAAAACCGATAAAACAGAATAAAACCCATTACGAGGAAATCCAATTGTACAGGTTTAGGTCATGGCTCCATGAGGTTAGTACTTCGAAGGAATAATCCAAACAAGGAAACCCTCATCCATATACCTTTACCTCACATTACCGTGACCTGAACACGTACAGCTCGAAATACAAAACAATGCGGCGGAGACATATTAGAATTATTATTATGATTAGGCTGTCTAAGTTGTAGGTTTTAGTATGCGTCCCATTACACATACTTCTACTTACAACTTATAGAGCAAGTTATCTGGAAACTGATTAAAGTTCGATGAATCATGTTCTGGATGGGTCCCGTACATGCCCGGGACAACGGTTCAGGAGTATCCGGTGCTGAGCCGGAACGTACCGCTAGGTACCGGGACTTACGGTCGCCCGAACAGGAATAGAGTATCGCAGATCCCATAGAAATAGGTCTAGGGCGTGTGCATACCCGGCATGAATATCAGGAGTAGGGTGCCAGCACACCCCACGGAATCCCTGGTGGCCGCCAGGTGATCCCTCAAGTATGTGGCCACGCGTGACTCGATAGTACCACCATGAACATGATTAATCAGGGCCCATCAGTTTCCGCCAAAACCGGTGCAAGTTGTCTAATTATAATAGTATATCAAGTAAGCAGGACATGATCAGGAATGGGGATCATAACAGGAGTCATAACAGGAATCAGGTATAAACAAGAGATGGCCCTGCAGATTCAAGAGGTGGCCCCCACGGATTCAAGAGGTGGCCCCCACCGGGTATGGTGTGGCACTTTGTTCCATGTGGCACTTTGCTCTGAGGGGATGGATTCTAGAGGTGGCCCCCATAGATTCAAGAGGTGGCCCCCACCGTGTATGGTGTGGCACTTTGTTCTATGTGGCACTTAGTTCCATTCAGGACTTGACGAGAACAGGAAGTATAACAGGAGTTAGTAGCAAGTAGCAGTATGACAGGTGCCAGGTGATAACATATTGGACAAGAGTGTGATAGATTGTATCTGGCAAGTGGTAGGGTAATAGTTAAATAAGATCAACAGAAGCTGAGCAACTGGAGGCACATGATCAATACAAGGTCAAAGGAAAGGGTCTATTGTCAATAAAGCGATCAAACATGGAAATCAGTCAAACTTAGTCGACTAGAGGAATCAGTAGTCGACTAGACAAGGAGTAAGTCGACTATAAAGGGGACCAAGTCGACTTAGAGAAGTCCGCGTTTCAGAGAACCGCGTTTCAGAAAAGGGTTAGTCGACTAGACGCAAGGGGTAGTCGACTAGCATGCTGCGTTTCGCAAAACTGCGTCTCACGAAGTCGCGTTCCACAAGCCCGCGTCTTGCCACAAGTCCGCGTCTCATGAATCCGCGTTTCACAAGCCCGCGTCTCATAAGAAAGAGTTAGTCAATAAGGGATGAAAGAGTAGGCCGCGTTTCATGGAAAGGGCGTGTCTCACATGGTCGCGTCTCACATGGTCGCGTCTCACAAGGCCGCGTTTCCAAGAGCCGCGTTTCCCAGAGCTGCGTTTTCAAGATTCGCGTCTCAGGAAGGTTAGTCGACTAGGAAGAATGATTAGTCGACTAATAGGGTGCGTCAAGGCTGTGTTCCAAGGAGTTAGTCGACTTATGATTTGGGCAAGTCGACTAATACTGGGAAATAGTGAGCCGTAACAGCTTTTTAAGAGTTATAGTTTGTTGATAAAAATACAAGTTCTTGGCGGGAAAAGCACTCGCCGAAATAGGAAAATCAAGCGAGAACACCCGCATAGTCAATAAAATACGAAGGCAAGCGGATAGCGAGAATTACTCGCCTAACAAGATCTTTGCCACGTCCAACGAAGGGAAGCTCGGTCCCAATCCAAAAGGAGGGTACCGGCCCTAAGTTTTGCCGCCAGAGAAAAACACGGCCCCAATCCAAAAGGAGTGGCCGGTTCTCACAAGGTGATGGAGGGAGGTTGAAGGTGGTATGCTTGGTGAAGAAGTTATGGAGAAGATGAAGGTTGGGTAAACAAGGGAAGCAAGAGAAGGAGCTCTCCCTTGGTGGCTTCTCTGTTGGAGGCTGCAGGAAGCAAAGAAGAAGAAGAAAAAGTAAAATGAAGAGAAAGAGAAGGAGAGGGGGTATTTATAGGAGTTGAGTTTGTGAAGTGATGTAAATAAATAAAGGGAAGGGTGTTTTTGCAAAATTGAGGGGGATTTGATGTCTCTTGGCCACATGGCCAGTTGTGATGAAGAAAAAGGAGTGGGGGTATCTTGGAAATGATGTTTTGGAAGAGAAGCATTAAATGAAGAGAGAGAAAAGAATGTATCATGATGTTGTACTCCATATAAGACAAAAGAAGCAAAAGGTGAGACTTGCGTTTCACCCACACAAAACGCAGCCCTCACCTGCGTTTGGGCAAAATGGTTTAAACGCATGGATTAAGCCGCGTTTAGGGAAAGCCAAAAGCTGCGTTTTCAACAGAGGAGAGAGAAAGTCATGATAATTGATGGGATTTGATCTGAAGTGCATTAAATGCGGAATGGGAAGGATCTTCACAATAAATGCGGAATCCCAGGTAGGTGAGATCCGCGTTTGAGGAAGGAGAGAGAAAATGGAAAAAGACAAAGTGGAATATATGGAACAATCTTCTCGGTATCTGGGAAAATACCGAAAAAGCCCAAAAATAAAGTAATCCGGAAAGCTTCCCAAAAATCCTCAAAAATCATAAATATTATAAAATGATTTTTGGTGAAATCGGTTTTCAGAAATTCAATCTCCTTTTCAAGATAAAAATCATAAGGTCAACCGTCAATCTCGGTATACGCCGGATTGGCCGGGTTTTCAATAATTTCAGAAAATTCTTAGAAAAAGTATTTAGATGGGAAATGTGATTTTAAGAAATAATGTCTAAAGGCACTTTTAGAAATTCCCAACCGTTTGTAAATTAAAAATCCGGGAATCGGTCAACGAAACTGGCCGACACCGGTTTTGAAGATTTTCAACTTAATTCCGGAAAATTCCAGAAAATCATATAAAATCTAGAATATTGGAAAACGATGTTTAAAACTGAAATCGGTCAAATCGGAATACCAGAATGTCCAAACCGAGCAATACTCTGGGATCGGGCCTTCGGTTCAAACTAAGGTTGACTCCGAATCCACGAATCCAAATCCAAGACAAAACAATCATATAAAGAATTCATAATACAAAACAAATACAGGAAGTAAATCGAAAAATACGATCGAGAAATCTGAATACGCAACTAAGTACGTATTCTAGGAACGGGGTGTTACAATTCAGATCCTAGAAGACATGTTGAGAGCTTGTATGATAGACTTCAAGGGATCGTGGGAAGATCATCTACATTTGGCAGAGTTTTCCTACAATAATAGCTATCAGGCGAGCATCAGGATGGCTCCATTCGAAGTCCTATACGGCAAGAGATGCAGATCACCATTGTGTTGGGATGAAGTTGGTGAGAGAAGGTATTTGGGACCAGATGTGATAGTACAGGCAGTGGACAAGATCAGGACTATCCAAGAGCACCTTCGTGCAGCCCAGGACAGACAGAAGAGTTGGGCAGATTCCAATAGAAGACCGTTGGAGTTCCAGGTGGGAGAGCATGTGTTTCTGAAGATATCTCCGACCAAGGGAGTGATCAGGTTTGGTGCACGTGGGAAGCTGAGTCCGAGGTATATAGGCCCGTTTGAGATATTGGATCGAGTAAGAGAAGTGGCCTACAGATTGGCACTGCCACCATCACTGGAAGGAGTGCACAATGTGTTCCATGTGTCGCAGCTGAGGAGATACATCAGGGATGAGAGCCATGTGTTGGATCATTCAGAGTTGGAGTTGCAGCCGGATCTGTCATATATTGAGCAACCAATGGCTATTGTGGACAGAAGTGTCAAGACCCTGAAGAACCGGACCATCCCGTTGGTGCTCGTTTCATGGAACAGGCATAGTCCGGGAGAAGCAACTTGGGAGCGGGAGGACGTCATTCGTGACCATTACCCGTATCTGTTCGAGCCTTGAGTGGTAATAATCTCTTGTACTCCATTCTTGTCTTATCAATTCATTATTTCCATGTTCATCTCTTTCCTTATAGAAATTTCGAGGACGAAATTTTTCTTAGGTGGGTAGATTGTAGCACCCCGTACCCGGGATACGTACCCAGATACGTGTCCCAAATTTTTTCGACCATATTGCTCAATTTTCTTCTTGTATGTGTTCATGAGTTGTGATTGCTTAGTTTATTGAGTATCAGATCTGAATTCTCAGACCTAGAGTAAGCCCTGACCCGGACCGGGAACCCGATACAAGCCAATAGCCCAATTTGACTTTCTGGTAGTCCGAATAGACCGTTTTCAGTTTCAGAGACTGTTTTCTAATATTTTAGATTTTTCATGATTTTTTAGAATTTTTTGAAATTTTTCTGTAAAATCTCCAAAACCAGTGTCGGTCGGCATCGCTGACTGATTCCCGAATTTTTAGTTTTCAAATGGGATTGAATTTTCAAAAATAGCTTTCACAGTATATCTTAGAATATCATTTTCTAACTAAAAACATTTTTTGGGATTTTTCAGAATTTATCAAAATTTGACCGATCCTGGTGTCGACCGTATCGCCGAAAGATTTCAGAATTTTTATTTTGAAAACTACATTATATTTTTCAAATCTGATTTCACCGAGCATCTTAGAATAATATTTGCTATTTTTGAGAATTTTTCAGAACGATTCTGAAATAGTCAAATTTTTCGCCTTATTAAAATAATAATATTTATTACTGGTCTTATCTTTCCGTACTTTTTCCTTCCCTACTCCACTACTTCATACTTTCAGAAATTATAATAAATAAATTATTTAATAATAAAAATTTTAAAACTATTTTATTTTATTTTTATTAATTATATATATTTTTTTTCCTTTGACTTTCTTTCTTTTCTTCTTTTCTTTTTCTTCTCCTTCACTCCAACTCCCATCCCCTGCAACTCCCCAGCGCAGCAGCAGCCGCAGGGAGCAGACCATCATGGGCTGAGCACCACTCCCTCCACCATCTCCCTTCATCATCACAATTTCCATCCTCTCCATTAAATCATCTCACTTCCTTCCTTTTCTTTCCAATTTTCATTTCAACCAACACTTCATCTTCAACCCAACTCACGCACCCACTCACGCACGCCGCCTCCACCATCACCGCCGCCACCTCCGGCGCCGCCCAAGCCGCCGCCACCGCATTCTCCATCACCCCGCAACCCTTCTCCAACTTCCCAACACCCCCAATCACCACCACCATCTTCAATTTCACCCAAAACCCATCACCACCCACCTTCATTTCCACCAAAATTCTCCCTCACCACCATCAAATTCTCCCCTTCAACTACTCCATCACCACCTCCTCCACCTCCTCTAACATCCCAACACCACCAAACACCACCACCACCACAACCACCACCACCACCCATCACCTCCATCAAAACAATAACAACAACAATAACATCAACAAATAAAACCCAACACCTCACCTCCCTCTCCCCACCAGCGCGTGCGCGCGGCCTCCCCGCGCCGCCGCCGCCGCCGCCTGGCCGGCCGGCCACCGCCGGCGGCCGACCACCCCACTCCCCCTCCTTCTTCTTTTCATTTCTTTCTTTCTTACTTCCTTTCTTTCTTTCCTTTCATTTCTCCCCTAAATAAACTAACTTTCTCTCTTTCCTAAAATACCCCCACTTCATTCCAAAAACTACTTCCCTCTATTTACATCAATACCCTCCCCCTTTAAATCACAAATTTATTTCTAAAAACACCTCATTTTCCCTCCTTTTTTCCTACAACTTTCTCTCTCCTCTCTCTTCCCTCTAAAATATTTATATAAATATTTATAATTATATATTTTAATATATATTGTGGGCTTGAGGTATACTTGAACGGTTCGCTGATTCCCCGGATTTTAACCGATATTTTACACGGTTTCAGGCGAGTACAGTTATTTTTAACATATATCCATTTTATCATCATGCGAGTATTTTTAATACACTTAAACATAAATGATCTTGTATTTTAAACCTAGAATTGATATATGGATATGTTAGCATCCTTAGCACCTGTTACCGTAAATTTAATACATGATATCATGCTATGTAAATAAATATGTGATGTTGCACTCGGTATTTACCCGACCTTGGACATGTTGTGCTTGATATACAAATTATGACACCGATATACGGTAATTACACCGGCACTTGGCATGTTCCACTTTATGTATGATTTATGTCGCCAGCACTCGGTATTTGACACCGACACTTACCATGCTATATTTGACACCAATATTACCATGCTGTATCTGACACCGATATCTTTCATGCTATATTTGATACCGACGCTTGTCATGATGCACTTGCTATTATTTGTACTTACCATTGGGTTTTTCTTATACTCGCTGGGTTTTTCCTAACAACCCTGGATTTGCATGTCCAGATTTAGCAGCTTGGACCGAGGTGGACCCATCGGCCGAGGATCAGGCCTATCTTGAGGAGCAGGCAGATCAGCAGTAGTTCCGTCCAGTCTTTTCCCCGCTCGCGAGATCCCCTTTCTAGCTCGTGAGTTTTTATCTGTTGTATCATGTGTAGTCTACTTTTGTATTATCTAGTGATGTAATATTGATGTAATATTATATCACTGTTTGTGATGACTCAGTACTTGTTTAAATTATGTTGGAATGTATAATACCACGTATTTCCGCACTCTGATATATGTGTTGTGATGTATTGATGCTTAGCGTACATACGTGATGGTACCATCGCCCTGCGTATGTACGTCGCAGTGGCGTCTCCGTACCCGCCGGGATTGGGGCGCCACAAGAATCGAGAGACGCGCAGGGGGACCTGGAAGGATAAGGCTCTGGTTGGCCTGCTGGGGATCCACGCTACCGCTGCACCTCTCTGGTCAGTAGCTGGGGAGAATCCACTAGCTCCAAACTCTGAGACCTAGACATGAGGATCTAAGGGAGTCAGAATCTGAATACCAAAAAGACCAAATCGAGCAATACCCTTGGATCGGGTCCCCGGTTCAGACTAGGGCTGACTCCGAGTCCACGAATACGGATCCAAGGCAAAACGATCATATAAATAATTCATAATACAAAATAAATATAGGAAGTAAATCAAAAACACTATCAAAAAATCTAAATATGCAACTAAGTACGTATTCCGGGAACCGGGTGTTACATTCCATCCACCTTACAAAAATTATGCCCTAGCAATTTCGATAAGGGGTAAATGAACACAAAGAGGACGTGGACAGGAATTATACCAATTAAGATTTGAATCACTGTAGGTAGGGCGCTCAAGTCGACTAAACAATAATCGAAATATAGACATCTTCTGTACTTTTTGCCGTATAAATCTTCCAACGATGCCGAATAATACTGCCCTGATGGTACTGCTTTGCAATATAATTCCAGCTGTACACTTGATAGCTCTCCGAGAATAAGCCAGAATACTGAAGATAAAGAAAACCCCGATAATACTGAGCATAATAAAGAAGACCGATAGTTAAGAATTTCGAAGACCAAGCAACGATCACTCTGAAGAATATAGCCAATAATAGAGAATAACTGTAGAAAAACCCGAATACCGACGTCTGAAAGATAACACGATCATGAATCAATTCTGAGAATACCTGAACTTCATAGAATTGGTCTAAAAGATTGTATACTCAAGTACTCTGCCACTACACCTCCAATCTATACATATCTTAAGTTGGTATAAAGGTTACAAAAACCAGAATAGTGGGAAAATGGAAGGGATTAGGAATCAAAGGAAGGATGATCAAGAAAGAATAAATAACTCTATACTTGTAGTTGGACTGTATAACCAAGACTCATGCATTCCAGTTGCAAATTTCTTTACCATCAATTTGCCATCTGGACGTACTGAGGATGTGAGAGTCTAGGATTTGATACCATCCTGTAACGCCCCGATCCCATGGGTACGGAGACATTACTGCGACATATATACGCAGGTCAAAAATACCCTTACGTACATACGCTAAGCATCAGTACAAGGAATCAGAGTACGGAAGCACGTGGTGCATTATACATTCTGATATATGAGTACAATTATAAAGTTATCATCAGATGTGACAAATATTACAAGAATATTACATTAATGATAAGCGCAAATGCGAGAATACAAAGGGTATATAAGTATGCATAGTACAAGGGGCGCTCACAAGTTTATAGAAGGAAAACTCGAGAGACGCGCAGGGGGCTTGGAAGGATAGGGCTCTGGTTGGCCTGCTGGGGATCCACTCTGTCATTGCACCTCTCTGGTCAGTAACTGGGAGAATCCATTAGCTCCAAGCTCCGAGACTTAGATATAAAGATCCAGGGGAGTCAGAACTCCCCAGCGAGTGGTGATGCGAATGCCAAGGGGCATACGAAAATAAGCACACGTGTATCGATAGATCTGAATTATAAACATGCATTAGAAACCGTGTCGTGAGCACAAACATACAGAAACAAGTAGATAGATAGCAAGTGATATCAAGTAGGGAATACTCATAGTATGATAAGATAAGAGTAGGAGACTGGTGGAATAGAACACAAGTGGTAAAGCATGATATAAGCAGGTATAATATAGTAATAATCATAAACTGAAAATCTGATGTAAAACCCGATGAAAGCATACTCAGCAAAGCATACAACGGATAATAGTTGGCATCTTTTATTATTATTATTACTACTCATCTTACCCAGATGTCTAGATATGTGAACTAGCGTCCCAGCACACATATATCCACATCTCAGTAAAGCAAGGTTGTTATTGGAAACCAACGGGGGTATCAACGAACAATGTTTACAGTGGGTCTCTACATGCCCGGGACCACGGTCCTGGGTGTTCCATTACTGGTGTATGGAACCGGCCGCTAAACATACAGAAGGGTCTTGTAGGATGCCCTTTTCAAGATAGTACCAAGAAGGAGGGAGCCAGCACTCCCCACGGTCGCCTGGAGGCCCACAGGTCAGACCGAAAGTTTTAGTTGAACAACATGCCTAATATTACTGCAAACACGAGCATGTATTGATATCCGCAAGTTTCCTCCGACCCGATGTAAGTTGTCCCATTTTATAGTTTATTAGATAATTATCAGATTTTTGGAATGAGCAGGGACAAGTCATGAATGCAGGTGTATCAAGAGAACAATTTATACTGAAATATATCAAGTTGTAATCAAGGTATCAGGTCATCATTCCCGTTATCGTGATAATTATAAGAGTCAAGTACGTCATGCCGGGTATCAAGTGATAGCATGACAGGAGGGTGATATTAGGCAGGTGACAAGTCATGTCATAACAAGGAGCAATTGCCAAATAGTAGCATGTCGGGTTGCAGGTGATAACACATAAGTTGTCAAGTGATACAGACAGGTGTTAGGTATTAGCATGTATATGACAGATATCAAGTAACAGCATATCAAGTGTTAACATAACAAGTATTTACATGGCAAGTGTTAGAGTAATAGCTGAACACAATCAAGCGGAGCTGAGCAAGATGGAGGTACGGATAGCTAACAGTGTTTAACACTAGTGCGCATGGCGAGGTTACTGGGACGACTCGGCTTTAAGTGCGAGTAGAAAATCTAGGAGCATCTCGCCAAGTCGAATCTAGTGGTAAAGCGCTGAGCGCTAAGCATGCCTAACAGGCGGAGCTGAAAGACCTGATTGAAATCACCTAGAGGGGGAGGTGAATAGGTGATATGGCTAATCTATAAACTAAATGCGCTAAATGCGGAAGCTTAAAAACTAATTTGCAACACACTTAATACAACCAACAAGTGTAGCCGAATTCCCCGTGAAGGGCTCTGGACTAACTCCTCTTGATTCCCCTAGATATGGGTTGAGGTGCTATATGAAGCTCTTGTGCTTAAGTACAAGTGAGGCACACACACAAACAAGCCAAGCATATAAAGATGAACAATATGAAATAATGCAAGGAACAAATGCAAGCTACAAGATATGAATGAATGAATGATGCTTTGCACAAATAAAGAGAGAGAGAGTTAGAGAGACAATGGATCAAACGCAAATACAAAGATATGTTCCGAGGTTCGAGCCCCTAGCTCTACGTCCCCACCTTCACCGAGAAGGATTTCTAATCCACTATACTCCCACCGAGGGAACCTCCACCGAGGAGGATTTGTTACAACACAAGGAGTACCGAACTCCTCTCTCAAACACCGCCTCACAACCGAGGGGTAGGCCTGTAGCCAATACAACCACAAACACCTCTACCGAAGAGGGTTACAAACCAAACTCCACCTCTCACTAGAGGGAGCAAACCACAAGCCTCAACCTCTACCAAAGAGGGAGCAAACCAACAACCCAATCAACCTCACCGAGAGGGATACAACAAACAAATGAGGGTTTACAACTAGTGGTATGTTTCAACCACAAACAACTCCTCTTTCCTCTTTTCCACAAAACAAAGATCCTAATAGATTAGGATAGAAGATAAGCTCAAGTGTGAAAAAACAAAGTGTTTTGATCAAAGAAAATCTCTTGGAAAAATACCAAAATTGATATAGAAATGAAGAACAAGAAACCAATTCCCAAAAACCTATTTTCTTTGAAAATAACAAAACACTTAAAAACAAACAAGATTGATCTTTTTGCTCTTTAAACACTTTTGAAAACTTGTTTAAAACACTTAAGAAAGTCTGAAATTTTTGCTCTTAAAATCTTAGTTAAAACCATGAAGAAATGGGGTATTTATAGCCCCAACAGAAAACTAGCCGTTAGGCTGATCTGTCAGCCTGACAGGCCTGCGGTCGACCGGCCGGTCGACCGCCAACGGTCAAAAATATGACCGTTGGGGAAATCCGGTCGACCGCCCGGTCGACCGCCCAGATACAGAGAGCAGGGCTCCCAGGTCCGGTCGACCGCCCGGTCGACCGCCCAGATACAGAGAGCAAGGCTCTCTGGTCCGGTCGATCGACCGGTCGACCGGCCCTGTGTTTGCCAGACGTGCACAAGGCTATGCACGTCGGTCGACCGCAACGGTCGACTGGCCCATGGTTCGGTCGACCGCACGGTCGACCGACCTGGCCTGTCAGCCATAGTCTGGGTCAGAAACTGGGTTAGAAAAACTTGTTAAAATATTTTAATAAATTCTTGTAAAATATATAAAAATCCCCAAAAATAGTTTTAAACATTTTGCATTGATATATAAACATGTGATAAAAGTTTCAACTCAAATATCAAGCAATTTGAACTATTTTTGTGTCTTATCATTTTTACCAAAAATCAAAACTTGTATTTTATCAAACTTGTATTTTTCAATAGGAAATCTAATTTTCCTAAAAACTCATGAACAGACATATCAAAATAAGTTTGTTTAAGATATGAAACATGTATGTATATTGAACACATCTAATATACATAAAAACCATTTAAACTTGTTTTGATCTAAACTATTCATGAAAACCAAATCCAAAACATAAAACTTGTGTGTGTTGTGCACTTGAGCATATCAACTATTCTTATCTTTACAAATGGATCTAAACACACTAAAACTATGGATACCTAAGTCTTCTTGACGATCTTCATCTTCAAGTCGACTCGGTCCAAACACCGTGATCCAACGAGCATGGCTATGTATCATCTTGACGCTCGGGCTCGGGAATCACCAAGTGAAGGCTTCCAAACTCCTCTTTTTGAAGCAATCACCAACTAATATCTTGATTAATGATCTGTAACTAAAATCACAAGATTATTAGTAAACATAACTATATGAGTTAATCATCATCAAAACTAGAGATGAAGGCCTCCGGGCCAACAATCTCCCCCTTTTGATGATGACAAAACTCATGGAGTTATATATGCATGGATTAAAGTTAAGCTTCAAAGAAGCTCCCCCTTAACTCATGCATAAACAAATAAACATAAATATGCAATGAATATTATGCAGAAACAATAAAAGGTTTTAGATACCAATGAAATTATAAAACATGAAACGTGCATAGATATGCATAAACAATAAAAGATTCTATATACCAATGAAATTTTCCAATGAAATTTTCAAAAACAAAATAAACATGCTCTAGATACCATTAAACTTAATATATGCAAAACCATAACTATGCATATAAAAACTCAAAATCTTTCTCCCCCTTTTTGTCAATCATCAACAAAGGGGTAAAAACTAAAAATAATAAATTTTTCTCCCCATTTTGCTCGAAACAAAGAATCAACAAAAGGGTAAAAATCAAAACAATAAAAACAATGTTCTCCCCCTTTTTGTCTAAAACAAAAACAAAGTCAATAAGGGGTGACATTAAAAACATAATTGGTATCATGTTTAATGTCAATGAAATGCCTCTTGATACCAATTTAAAAAAAATGAAAACATCTTGATACCAATTGAAATAATTGTTCATTTTAAACATATGATATCAATTGAAATTATTATTTTCTATCATAAAGTAAGGGAATAAAATACCAATTGAAATACAAAATCAAAATTTTCTCCCCCTTTATGAAATACCAACAAAAACAATGCGTAGGCTCGAATTAAGATACCAATTGAAAGCTAAATCAATTGAAACAAAGTTGAAACTCAAGCTCTAGCATAAACAAAATATATATGTATGAAAGTGTTAACACCAATCGAAATTGATACTATTTGAAATGAAAGCATACATACATAAAAATATATATGAGTATACAAGAAATGTCAATATTGATACCAATTGAAAGAATTTCAATGATACCAATTGAAACAACAATAATGATCAAGTGTATACATCATATAACTATCCTCCCAATCATGTTCAAGTTTAAAATGATTTTCATTATAAAGCATACATGAGCATGATCGCCCATCCATCCGCCCGTGGACGGTAGGGGTTTTCAAAAATAGGTTTGAAATTTTTTTGTATGTTTGAAAACATCTACCATATGAAGAATACGAACTAGTTAAATGGAAAAACTTGTTAACTAGTACGAAATCCTTCAAGCAAGGAATAAAACAAAATTATTTTTCATGAAACATGAAATCCACATGATAATCAAAACACTAAAGTCAATTAAGAATAAATATGACTCATGAAAATAAAACATGAGTAAACAAGAAATGTGAGTGTACAAATAAGATGTGAAGATCACAATCATGAAAAAATGTTCCATTAAGCTCAATATTCCTTGAAACAAGAAAATCATCAAAACTTATTTAATCTTCAAGGTATAAGTATGTCTTATACAAACTAAAGTATACATACATATCCAAAACAACGAGTCCACAAAGATATATGCATGAAGGCACGTGGCTCAAAGGATGTATATGTATAACAATAATTTGGATAAAATAGACATATATATGAAGTTTAAATATAAATACATGAAAACATGAATAACTAAATTTTCATTAAAACAAATTACATTTCAAGGTATATGTATGATTTGTCAACACAAGAAGTATACATACATACCCTCAAACACAATTGAGTCCATAAATAAAGATTTGCATGAAAGGCAAATGACTCAAGGGGTATACATGTATATCTTAAAGTTTGACAAAATAAACATATACATGAAATGAAAACTCATGAAACAAATCCAAAAATAGGAATACAAGTTTAAAATGTATGAATCATCAAAACTAGACTATACTAGCACATCTAATGGGAACAAATAAACATTCAAGTACAAACATATATAGATTTATTTGAGACCCACTATATGCACAAGTATATACCTAGTCTTAATGAAAACTAACATTTAAACATATATTCAAAACATGAAGCATAAAACAGGATATGAATAAACATGAAAAACATAAACATGATTATTATGGAAATCCACATGTTGTTAAACCTATGATAAACAGGATAGCTAAACAAATGGTGAGAACACAAAATAATAGTCCATATTAAAAATGGGTGTCTCAAATACTATACATGTATGTCAATGGTCTAATAAACATAGTATTTACATGATAATCACTAAACAATAAAACATGCTATAAATAATGAATATGAAAAGCATGTAAACAATAATTAGGAGTTAGGAATCGTTACCAAAACCAAGAAGGCAACTTTCCTTGTCTCCAAAACATGGTGGTCCTCTCCACCAAACATCCCTTGAAAGTGATGCATCCAAATGATTTCCATGAAGCTCGGAACGCATCCACTCCAAAGAACCTCTACTCTCACGTCATGTGAGAGCCCACACCTACATCATAACCAAGAGGGGTGGTCTTTGGTACCCACAACTTCTTGGGTCCATGGGGTTAGTACCTTCTCTAACCCAAACAAAGTTATTTGCTAAATTAGAAACATGTATTCTATCAAAGAAAAATTTAGCAAGGTGGCCCTTACGTCCACAATGTGTACAAGTGTACACATGAGCATACATAGTGTGATGGTGTCCGTGAGGAGCATGTGTATGCCGTGATGGGTGTGCATGTAAAGATGGAACTTGTTTCTTTCGAAACAAAGTTTCCAAACGTGTATGACCCACTACACATTGGCTCAAAGTGGAGCCCAAACAATCTACACTCTTCTTAAGCATGGATATATCTTTTTCAATTAAAGAAGAGGTGGAACATGCAAGAGGTGATCTAGGTGAAACTACCCTAGTATGGCAAATATGTGAATCCAAATCATTTTTTAAAGATTTATTTTTCTTTAAACAAATTTCTAATTCTTTTGAGATAAAATCAATTTCATTTTTCAAAATATTGTTATCTCTTAAAATAGAATCTACTTTTGAAGATAAAACATCATTGTTTTTCAAAACATTATCACAATCATTTTTATTTTTCAAAAAATTATTTTCTTTTAGTGCAAGATCAAGTTGAGATCTCAATGAATCCCTTTCATTATAGACCTCAACCTTCTCTTGCAAAATCTTGTTAAGTCTAGAATGCAAACTTTTATTTTCATTAACAATTCCTAGACTTTTCTTTTTCAAAACATTATATTTTTCTATCAATTTTTCACAAACAATGGATAGTTCTTCATTTAAAGCATGGGGATCAACAAAATCATTACATGAAGAACTAGCATCATCATTATCTAGTTGAGATTCCGATTGTACCCCAAGGGAGTCATTCCCTAGGACCGTATAGCATTGTGACTCAGATTCTCCACTAGACTCCTCCGGTTGGATAGGCAATTGAAGCTTGGAGGTGGTGGTGGTTGTCAACTTGTTCCACACTGCAAAAGCGGAATCAAGATTAGAAACAAGCATAAGATATTCTTTTAAAAGCGTGCTTCTAATGGCCTCAAGAGCTTGTGCATTGGCCCCTACATGCTTGCTATCACTAAGGTAAGATTCCTTGGTAATGGCAAGGTGAACCTTATAACCTAGGGTTTGTAGGTAAATGGACATCCTAGTCTTCCAAACAACAATGTTTGAAGGGTCAAACATAGGTGGGGTCATGAAGTCCATGGATGTAAACTATATGTGTGCAAACAAGCAAATGGTAGATTAGCTAAACAAAAGGATCTCACTCCTAGGATGTTAAGCCTAAGTATCAGGAGCGTAGGCTCAGATACCAATTGAAATCACCTAGAGGAGGGTGAATAGGTGATATGGCTAATCTATAAACTAAATGCACTAAATGCGAAAGCTTAAAAACTAATTTGCAACACACTTAATACAACCAACAAGTGTAACCGAATTCCCCATGAAGGGCTCTGGACTAACTCCTCTTGATTCCCCTAGATATGGGTTGAGGTGCTATATGAAGCTCTTGTGGTTAAGTACAAGTGAGGCACACACACAAACAAGCCAAGCATATAAAGATGAACAATATGAAATAATGCAAGGCACAAATGCAAGCTACAAGATATGAATGAATGAATGATGTTTTGCAAAAATAAAGAGAGAGAGTTAGAGAGACAATGGATCAAACGCAAACACAAAGATATGTTCCGAGGTTCGAGCCCCTAGCTCTACGTCCCCGCCTTCACCGAGAAGGATTTCTAATCCACTATACTCCCACCGAGGGAACCTCCACCGAGGAGGATTTGTTACAACACAAGGAGTACCGAACTCCTCTCTCAAACACCGCCTCACAACCGAGGGGTAGGCCCGTAGCCAATACAACCACAAACACCTCTACCGAAGAGGGTTACAAACCAAACTCCACCTCTCACTAGAGGGAGCAAACCACAAGCCTCAACCTCTACCAAAGAGGGAGCAAACCAACAACCCAATCAACCTCACCGAGAGGGATACAACAAACAAATGAGGGTTTACAACTAGTGGTATGTTTCAACCACAAACAACTCCTCTTTCCTCTTTTTCACAAAACAAAGATCCTAATAGATTAGGATAGAAGATAAGCTCAAGTGTGAAAAAACAAAGTGTTTTGATCAAAGAAAATCTCTTGGAAAAATACCAAAATTGATATAGAAATGAAGAACAAGAAACCAATTCCCAAAAACCTATTTTCTTTGAAAATAACAAAACACTTAAAAACAAACAAGATTGATCTTTTTGCTCTTTAAACACTTTTGAAAACTTGTTTAAAACACTTAAGAAAGTCTGAAATTTTTGCTCTTAAAATCTTAGTTAAAACCATGAAGAAATGGGTATTTATAGCCCCAACAGAAAACTAGCCGTTAGGCTAATCTGTCAGCCTGACAGGCCTGCGGTCGACCGGCCGGTCGACCGCCAACGGTCAAAAATATGACCGTTGGGGAAATCCGGTCGACCGCCCGGTCGACCGCCCAGATACAGAGAGCAGGGCTCCCAGGTCCGGTCGACCGCCCGGTCGACCGCCCAGATACAGAGAGCAGGGCTCCCAGGTCCGGTCGACCGCCCGGTCGACCGCCCAGATACAGAGAGCAAGGCTCTATGGTCCGGTCGATCGACCGATCGACCGGCCCTGTGTTTGCAAGACGTGCACAAGGTTGTGCACGTCGGTCGACCGCAACGGTCAACCGGCCCATGTTTCGATCGACCGCACGGTCGACCGACCTGGCCTGTCAGCCACAGTCTCGGTCAGAAACTGGGTCAGAAAAACATGTTAAAATATTTTAATAAATTCTTGTAAAATATATAAAAATCTCCAAAAATAGTTTTAACATTTTGCATTGATATATAAACATGTGATAAAAGTTTCAACTCAAATATCAAGCAATTTGAACTATTTTTGTGTCTTATCATTTTTACCAAAAACCAAAACTTGTATTTTTCAATAGGAAATCTGATTTTTCCTAAAAACTCATGAATAGACATATCAAAATAAGTTTGTTTAAGATATTAAGCATGTATGTATATTGAACACATCTAATATACATAAAAACCATTTAAACTTATTTTGATCTAAACTATTCATGAAAATCAAATCCAAAACATAAAACTTGTGTGTGTTGTGCACTTGAGCATATCAACTATTCTTATCTTTACAAATGGATCTAAACACACTAAAACTATGGATACCTAAGTCTTCTTGACAATCTTCATCTTCAAGTCGACTCGGTCCAAACACCGTGATCCAACGAGCATGGCTATGTATCATCTTAAGCTCGGGCTCGGAATCACCAAGTGAAGGCTTTCAAACTCCTCTTTTTGAAGCAATCATCAACTAATATCTTGATTAATGATCTGTAATTAAAATCACAAGATTATTAGTAAACATAACTACATGAGTTAATTATCATCAAAACTAGAGAGGAAGGCCTCCGGGCCAACACTGATGGTCTGAGCGCACTTCTCTTTCGAAGTAGTGGGCGAGAGCCTCAGTAGTGGGCACGAGCCTAGAGGCTAAAGTACGCTCGGGGTCTAAGCACACTCTCGGTAGCTACCACAAAACCCATAAGGGTATAGGCCTAGAAATCATTGAGTGGCCAGCTCAGAAGTGGGCAGAAACCCAGAGGCGGTACGAGAGTATCTGCGCGAGATGTTAGTACCACACGAGCATGCATTCAAACGTGATAATATCTAGACTACCGTGGAGTGGAGAAGCCCGGAGGCTGATAGGGCCCGGAGGCCGAGTAGAAAGCCAGAAAGCTGATAGGGCCTAGAAGCCAAGTAAAGAGCCCGGAGGCTAATGACCACGAAGGGTCGGCCACGCATAGTATAAGGCAGTAAAGAGAGTACATCACATGCATGGTATATATGCAAGAAATAAACTATTCTAGTACAAGCATTCGACATAGACATATACATGTACAATCATGGGCACTCAGCCACACACAAATATAGGGGCACAGCCCAATACAGAATACATATAAATTTATAATAAAATACATGTCAACCTGACGAAGAGGGGAACCCAATTCAAGGTGAAGACACTCGCCTAAATTTCCAGAAAAGCTGAAAACTCTGAAATCCCCAGAACTCGCGCACACGCCATAAAATATAATAAATATAAATAAATATATAATTTTTAGAGAGAGAAAGAAGAGGAGAGAGAAAGAGTTTGAGAGAAAGACCTAGAAAGAGAAAGAGAGATTTAGAGAGAGAAAATCTAGATAGAGGGAGTTAGAGAGAGAATGAGAATAGGAGAGAAAGTAGAGAAAGGAATAGAGGAGAGAGAGTAGAGAGAGGGAGAGAGGAACGACTAGAGAGAGGGAAAGAGAATCAGGGGAAGAGAGAGATGAGAAAGAAGAGGAGGCCAGGACTGCTCACGCAGCCCCTGTTCAAGGAGGGCCGAACGGTACCCCGTGGGCCCAGGGGGGATTGGCTGGCCCTCAGCGGGCCAGGAGCTGGCCGGCGCGGCCTGGCCGCCGGCGGCGCCCAACAGAGAAGGGGGGAGAGAGAGAGACAAGGGGAGAGAGATGACAAAAGAGATGAGAGAGAGATAAGAGAGAGGGGCTGTCGCCCCCTCCTCCGCTCACGTACAGGGGGCCAGGGAGCCCCTAGTCGCGTACAGCCGCCGGCAACACGTCGGCGGTGCCCAGGCCCGGGGTGGCACCAATCACTCAAAGAAGAAAGGGGAAAAATTAGGAGGGTTTTGGGTTTGGAGGTGGAGAAGAGTTGTGGTGGTGGTGGAGATGGTGATTTTGGGTGGTGGTGGAGAAATGGAAGGAGATGAGAGGAGGAGGAGAAGTAGGGTGTTGTGGGGTGAAGTTAGAGTGGAGAAGGAGGTGGTGGTGGTGGTGGTTGATTTGAGAAGGTGGAGATGGTGGTGGTTTTGAGGAGGAAGGAGATGGAGGTGATGGTTGTTAGTTGGGTGTTGTTAATGGTGATAGGGAAAGGTGGCCGGAGTTGGGGATCTTCTCGTCGGCGATGGTGGCCGGAGCACTGGAGTGGGGGCCGATTTGGGCGTCGGCCAAATGGAGAAGAAGGAGAAGAGAAAGATGAAGAAGAGAAGAGAAGAAAGAAAGTTAGGAAAAAAGGAAAGAAAAGGAAAAGAAAAAGAAAAGAAAAAGAAAAGGAGAGGGAGAATGATAGGAAGGGGGAGTAATGTGACTGGGGCCATGTGGAAGGGGTATAGGTCGGCAGTGAAGTGGGGTCGGAAGTGAAGTGATGGGGAAAAAGAAAGGAAAGAAAGAAATAAAAAGAAAGAAAGAAAAGGAAAGATTATGAAAAATAATAATATTATAATAAAGTCGAGAAATATCGACTGTTCCAGAAAAATCTCCAAAAATACCCAGAGGTACAAAACATCATCCTGAGGAATAATACAAAATTAGTTTTTAGAAATAAAATCCTATTTTCAATTTAAAAATCCTGAAGTCAACCATCGATACCGGTCTACACCAGTTCGGCCAGATTTTGATAAATTCAGAAAAATCTAAGAAAATCTTTAAAGAAGAAAATATGATTTTAAGAAGAAATATGAAAACAGAATCTAGAAATTCAATTCTGATTGTAAACTAAAAATTCTGGAATCAACCAGCGATACTGGCTGACACCAAATCCAGTAGAATTTTGATAAATTCAGAAATCTCAGAAAAAGTATATAGATAGAAAATGTGATTTTAAGAAATATGAAAAACCATTTCTAGAAATTTAACTCTATTTGTAAATTAAAAATCTGAGAATCGGTTAGCATTACTAATCGACACCAGTTTTGAAGATTTATAACTTAATTCAGGAAAATCCCAAAAAATCATAGAAAATCTAGAATTAAAACAATGTTTGAAATTGAAATCGGTCAAATCTGAATACCAAAAAGACCAAATCGAGCAATACCCTAAGATAGGGTCCCCGGTTCAGAATAGGGCTGACTCCGAGTCCACGAATATGGATCCAAGACAAAACGATCATATAAATAATTCATAATACAAAACAAATATAGGAAGTAAATCAAAAAACATGATCGAAAAATATGAATATGCAACTAAGTATGTATTCTGGGAACGGGGTGTTATAGCGGCAGGTTCCATACACTAGCAATGGAACGCCCTGGACCGTGGTCCCGGGCATGCACGGGACCTACTGTAAACATTGTTCGTTGATACCCCCGTTGGTTTCCAATAACAACCTTGCTTTACTCAGATGTGGATATATGTGTGCTGGGATGCTAGTTCACATATCTATACATTTGGGTAAGATGACTAATAATAATAATAAAATATGCCAACTATGTATCCGTTGTATGCTTTTCCGACTTTGCTTTCATCGGGTTTTACATCGGATTTCCGGTTTATGACCATTATTATATGATAGCAATCGGTCACATATATTGCATATATATTGTCACATTTTCATGTTTATTATCTATAAATCTTATTAATAAGCCTTATTTATTTTATAAAATGCAGGCCTATTGCTAAAGGAAAGGGAAGAGAAACGAGCCCAAAAGCCCATCAAATTCTGATTTAAATCAGAATTAATTCGAAATAAGAAAATCAGGGCAGATCATGATAAATCAGAGAGGATGAAAACTGGTTAAAATGAATCTTTTCAAATTAATTGGTTAAAACCAAAGATCAAAGGCTATTTCGTCAAATCCTGGAGCTGAAACAGGAAAATCAGCAGGAGTAAAGAGGAATCACCAAACGGGGAGCATCACCAACCAGGTGTGGCCACGTGGCCACACCATGGCCGCGAAAACGCGGTCAAAGCCGCATTTTCGGGGCTTGGTAGAGGTTGTTGGGGAGCGTTGCTCCCCCTATCTTCGTACGCCCTCTCTCATTTGGTTTTTGCCTATAAATACTGCATTTTCAGAGGAAAAGGAAGCGAAGACTAGGATTAGAATTCTTGTTCATTTTTAGAATTTTAGGAGTATTTTTAGATAGTTCTGAGAAGCTGTATCTCATATTTACTTTTCAGTTTAAACCAGCAAAGAGAGAAGAGTGGAATTAAGTGTGTAATTCATCCTTGAAGTGATAATCAAAGGAGATTCAACTTGCTTATTCAACTCGACTCAATTCGGTATGTCTATATTTTATTTTCATTCTCTTGTTTGTTTTCTTTTCATCATGAGTAACTAAACCATCTTCTGGGCTCACTAATTTATCTCTTCTACCTCCTTTCTCTTGATTGATTTTATGAAAGCAACTCTTCTGAATCAGATTAATGCCTGAGTTGAAACTTTGTTCTTGAAAGCACATGAGGATGTCTTTCTTTTAAACTGGGACTTTCAAAACACAATTATTTTTAAACTATTTTTATTCCATACTTACTTCTTCACGCTTGATGGTTTAACATTCTCTTTTTAATGATATGTTAAGAAAGGCTTTAAGATTTAAACCAAAACGTCATATTTGTTTTACTTGAACATTAAAAGAAACTAAAGGTTTTCGCCTATGATAAAAGTGATGCACCAAAATGTTCTTGAGATAAGTAAGTAGTTGAGTAGAAAATTAGTGAGCCCGGATCCTCTTCATAATCATAGCCAAATCACTCTCAAATCATTTTTTAAAAGATCATCTTCTCCGAAGCCATTTCTAAGTTTTAAATTTTTCTTTAAATCACTTCCTTCTCTCCATTCTCTTTTTCAATATAAAAAAGAAAAAAAGAAAAACACCAATACCATTCTTTGTTATTTAACAATTCATCGAAAAGCTTCTATCACATTCCTCCTCGTGGACACGACCCGTTAGCTCAAAGCTAGACGGTAATTCTCATCACTGCTTTCATTTTTCAATCAATTTCTGGCGTCGTTGCCGTAGATGGAACAGTGTAATTGTTTTCTAAGAAGTTTGGTGTCTTGTTTTAGGGACATTAAGGAATCAGATTTAGCACTCAAGCTTTGCAGGAGAAGACTTGTTATTCTGTGCCCTTACTCTTGAAAGTAGGAAACAGAATTTTAAGAAATTGCAGCGCAGAAGTTTGAAATTTGTGGACTACTAAAAACTCTTTTTTGCAAGACATATTGCTTTGCAAAAATATAATTTTTGTGTATTATTTTTGCTATATCTGATATTCACACTTCCCGTTTTTAATCCAACAGTAATCTGATTGATTGCCAATTGCTTAAAAACAATTAGACTTGCATTCTAGGCATTTGTCTAATTACGTTTCTTTTACAATTACTGTTGAAGATAGCTGGAGACAAGGTATGTATGCATAGCATATAGTTTAGGAAACATTCTTGGGTGATATTTGCTTGTGAATGTTACTTTTCTATATCTTGCACACTTTGTACAATAAATCTTAAGAGCAAAACCCAAATCAAGATAAGGTGGGAAAGTTAGTACCCTTCCTTAGCCCACAAACCATCTCCAAGCACGCACAGCCTAAGCCTAATTTAAAATCTGATAGACACTGGCCTTAGGGACATCTCGAACTCATTAGAAGATTATCCTAAGGGGGAAGGTATTAGAATTTGACTCTTACCAAATCAGTGTCAAGGACAGGGTTTGAGAGGCAAAACCCCGAAGCTGGTGGTTTGGCTTAATTAGGCCCGTCGCTTTTGCGCGGATACCTCCCACCAATCTTGCCCTGACCTGGCTGATTAGCTTATGGTTAAAGTCTGTATTATACCTCTTGTGGACAATCAACTAATTAGGAGTTATCTAGTCTAGTCTAGGTCAAGGTTATCTTAGACTAGACTTGGTTTGTTTTCTCTTGTTGTCTATTGGTGAACTTGTTTGTGATTATGTTTGTGTATGCAAGTGTGGTCAAGAGACCCTAATTCATCTAGGTTAACTAGAAACACATCACCACCCAAGTTTGAATCAAGACTAGATCCGATTATGGCTCAACCGACATCTTTGCAGGATAGGTTCTATCCCATTAGACATACACTTCCATCTTGCATCCAACTTCCATCGGTTGGTGAATACAATTTTGAACTCAAGCCTCAGTTCATCAACACACTCCCTAAGTTTCATGGTTTAGAGTCCGAAGATGCTTATTTTTTCGTAAGAGAATTTGAGAAAGTATGTCTAATGATGAAAATCTCACACCTTGAAGATGATACTATTAGGTTGAGATTTGTCCCTTTCGCTCTTAAGGACTTAGCCAAGAAATGGCTTTACAGCTTAGTGGCTGGCTCTATCACATCTTGGGATGGTTTCATTAAGGTCTTCTTGAAGAAATTCTATCCAATTTATAAGACCGCTTTCGTTAGGAAAAACATCATGTAGTTCAAGTAAGAACCTAGTGAACCGTTTTGGAGGTACTTTGAACGCTTTAAAGATCTCCTTATCCGATGCCTTCATCATGGAATACAGAAATGGCGACAATGCCAAATTCTTTATAACGGTTTAGACTACTCTACCAAGACCCTCTTAGAAATCATGTGCCAAGGGGGATTCTTAAAGAAGGATGAGAATGAAGGATGAGATTTATATGAGGATCTAGCTGAAAAGACAATCTAATGGGAACCAACTAGTGAGAACTCTAGGAATTCAAACTCCATCTCTTCAAAAGGAGGTCTCCATTCAATTGAATCATCCATAGATAACGAGGCTAAAATTGCAAACCTAGCGAGAAGACTGGAAGCTTTAGAAACTAAGGAACCAAGTCCAGTCAATCAGGTTAGCCCAAACCAATTTTCAACTCCGGGCTTTGCAAACTGTCAAGCCATGATCATGTGTTTGAGGAGTGTCCTGTGTTTTACGCTCAACAACACTTCTCAGAATCGATGAATGCGGCCTTTTCAAGGCCGAACAATAATCCTTACGCCAACGTACAATTCTGGCTGGAGAAATCACCCGAATTTCTTATGGAGCCAAAACAACAATGACCACTCACGGTGAAACAATGCAAACCACTTCCATCATTTCAATAATTCCTCCAATCATCAATCCAATTTTTCTAATTATCATCATAATTCTTCCAACCATCAGCCAAATTTCTCAAACTATTAACAAAACTTTCCTAACCAAGCTTCACAATCCTCCTTCCTGAATCCTCAACTTGAAAGGAGAGTGACTGACTTTGAGAGAAACATGGAAAGGTACATGAAAAATTAAGTTTCTCTCATGCAAACTATACAGAGTCTAGAGGTTCAAATGAGCCAATTAGCCAATTCACAGAATGAGAGACAAAAGGGTACCTTGCCAAGTCCGCCAGTAATGAATCCTAGGAATTCTCAACAAGCTCATTTGGCTGAGGATCAATCATTTATTCAATGTAATGTTGTTCATACATTGAGGTCGGAAAAGAAAGTTGATAATCATGTGTCAGCACCATCTAATCCCATTCAGCACAACCACACTCAAGCATTCACCTCATCTAGACCCAATCCTTTCAAATCTGACGAATCTGAAATGGATAAGTCAACCGGTCAAGTGCACCAGCCTATAGTGCCATTTCCTAATAGGCTGAAAAATAAAAAGCAAAATTCATATATGGATAAGATAATTGAGATCTTCAATCAAGTGAAAATAAATGTGCCACTTCTTGATGCCATCTAACAAGTCCCATCTTATGCTAAATTTCTTAAGGACATGTGCGCCAAGAAGAGAAAGACTAATGTACCAAGAAAGTCTTTTTAGTCACTAACATTAGTGAGCTACTGTCGGTCCGATCCACGTCAAGTACAAGGATTCGGGTTGTCCCACCATTCCCTGCACCATAGGACAAGCCGAGATTAGTCGTGCACTTCTTGACTTGGGGGTAAGTATCAACTTGCTCCCATTCTCAGTTTATCAACACTCGGATTGGGCGATCTTAGTCCAACTTAAGTCACTATCTAACTGGCTGACCGTTCAGTGAAAGTTCCTAAGGGAAAATTAATGATGTTCTTATCCAGGTTAGGGAGTTTATATACACTGTTGATTTCATAGTTCCAGAGACACAACCTGTGTCTAATCCTAGGGCTCAAACTCTTGTTATCCTACGGCGACCATTCCTTGCTATTGGCAATGTCATTATCAATTGTAGGAATGGGTCCATGAGGTTAACCTTTGGGGATATGACTAGATAAGTCAATGTCTTTAACCTAGGAAAGCAACCCCGTGATGTTGAGGATCAAACATTTGAAGTCAACCTCATTGAGAACTTGACAAGTGAACACGAGAAAGAATTGGAATTAGAAACTGAGTGTGACTTTGAGTTAGAATCTGATGAATATAACCTTGATCAGATTGTCAGTTTGCTGTGAATTGGGCCTCGAACCCTATTTCACCAAATGTGAAGCCAACTAATTTGACTCATCCTTCCAAAGAGCCTTCCCTTTCTTAGAATTGAAGCCTTACCTACGCATCTCAAGTATGTCTTTCTAGGCGAACAAGAGACCTTTCATGTCATCATTGCCTCCCATTTAAATGACGGGCAAGAAAAAGATCTTAAAGCAATTTTGAGAAAACATAGGTGATTGAGGCTAAACCTGCACACAAAATACGATATTTCAGGACTTAAGAATAAAAATGTGCAAGTGCTCAATTCTTCCGCGATAGCAAGTGGCTATGCGGGTCGTGATCCACAAGGAGGTTTTGCGATAGAAGCGTTTACGTTCTTTATTGAAATCGTTATGAAGAAAAGCGAAGATTCTTCTTTGTTTAAAGAAATAAAAATGAAAGAGTTATGTTAAAAGGTTAAAGTTAAAAAGAAAGCGATAGATGAAGAAGGTGGAGAAAAATGGAGAATGACTATATACAAATGAATTGGAAAAAAAAAGTGAAAACGATTTGGAAGAAGTGGTGAAAGAAATCGTGTTGGTGATAAAAGAAAAGAAAGAAGGTTAAGAATTACTTACCTAGTTTGATTGATGACTTACTTGGAAACCTGTACATGTTCTACCTTTGTTTAGGAGGCGTTCAACGCATAGATCATAAGCCCGAGCTCAGTCCCCGTTCGCATTATATCATCAAGTCTAGCACAAGCATGAAGTGATACGTCTTGAGGAGGAGAATGTCTTCATGAACTATCGTTGGCACTCACATAACATCGTTATACTTGTGCTTTGGAATTCACTTGTAAACTCAACAAAAACAAACGAGGTAAAGTAGAAGGAGGAAGAAGAAAGCAAAAGAAAAGTAAAGTAAAGCAGAACATAAAAACAAAGCATTTACCTTTATTACTTACTGAAACAATGGAAGAAAGGAGGAGGGAACATCGGTGTCACTCTCAACATCAGCCTCTCTCTCTTACTTACATGAATCATCATCTAACCTAAGCCTACATACAATTTACATGAAAAGAAAAGAAAAACCTAAACTAAGAAATGAAAAACTTGGCTAAGTCCTATTTCTGCATGGTCGTCCCATTTTCAGCACAAGTACAGACCTTTTATAGGTAAAACCCAATCTATAGGATCCCGGGGAGGTCGAGGGAGCAAACGCTCCCCCTAACTCCCCAATAAAGCCGCGGAAACGCGGCTTGGGCCGCGTTTCCGCGGCCAGGGTGTGGCCAGGTGGCCACACCCTGTTGGTGGGTTTCCCTGGGATATTCTTCTGCATTTATCTTCAGTTGGTTTCTTCGTTGGGTCCAGGATTCTGACGAAATGGCCTTGGATTCTTGGCTTTAACCGATCGATTCTGAGAGGATTCTTCTCAACCGTTTTCAACCTCTTGATTTTGCCCTGATTCAGTGAGCTCGAATTAACTCTGATTTAATTCAGAATTTTGGTGGGCTTTGGGCTCATTTCTCTTCATCTCCTTAAAGATTGGGCCTGCAAATAATTAAACAATTAATTAGGACAATGCAGGCTTTTATTCTATAATAAGTATGGACATATGATATTAAATATGCAACAATAGCGACCAATCACACCCCCATACCTATCTTTTGCTCGTCCTCAAGCAAAACAACTAAACTATACTAAGGATTATTAGACCACTTTCGCAGGTCGCGCGATTGCACTGAGCATGTGCAACAAGCCGTTAAACCTCTAGGTTTCCCCTAGAGGACGAGTTTTATCTCGTAAGGGTTTTCAGCGGATTGCACCCACAAAATCCATAAAGAAAGAGAAATAAAGAGTTAGTATTTTCGAAAGGCATTTTGAAAGAGAAAAATATTTGAAATATAATTGTAAGATCTAAGCAATCTATAAGTTATAGGAAGACTGAATTTTTCATTCTTAAACTTAGTCTCTATTCAAAAATTTGTTATCAATCAAGGTAAGGAGTTAAATTGTACTTCTCATCTAGTCTATTACTTTACCCTAAGTCATATGCACCTTGTGATCGTGAAAATTTTGACTAAGGGTTCATTAACTCTGACTCTTATGCCTTATTTATTTATACATATATATTTTTTGGTGGTATTATTCCTTAGTTCTATTAGGCTTTCTAATCTGCCCATGTAACGAGCCTTTATCGATGACTCCCAAACCAAACGGTCTTAGGGCACCGGGTGAGAAGACACCCCAAGGACTTAAGGACTCGAGCAAACAAGGCCACAAAACTAGGATTTTATTATATGAACCACTTTTAGGCGTGAATACTTATGCTTTATTAGGCACAAATACCCAGCTTAATCAGAGGATTTTATATTTTTTTCTTAAACTTATCTAATCATCTTTCGCATAAATACTAAGGCTTGCTTAGGCCAAAGCACCTAGCTAATCAATAATTAGATTTTTTATCTCTTTTTTTTTCTTTTTTTCCTTCAAACTTATCTAATTATCTTTCGCATAAATACTAAGGCTTGCTTAGGCCAAAGCACCTAGCTAATCAATAATTAGATTTGTTATTTTTATATATATATATATTTTTTTATAAGGCATAAGAATCTTTGTTTTGAACCCTAAGTGTGAAGTGTATGAAGTGTGCATATTTCATCAAGGTAAAGATCAAGACTAAATTACTTTGACAAATTTTCTTTCTAACCCTAAAAATCAAACAAATAATCATATTTTGACCAAGTATAAGAAATCCGAATTTAGATTTTCCTATTCCTTAAAATTAACTTAATTTCTTTCAAAAAATATGTCAAAATATATTTCTATTTTCAAAAAGTTTTTAATAAAAAAAAAACCTAAGCTATGTTAGACCCTCCCCACACCTATCTCATGCATTGTCCTTAATGTATGAATTAATGCATAGATGCATGAAAAAGAAGAAAGGAAAGAAAGTGTTACCTTAAGGTGGTGGTTCCGGTGGTGGTCTAATTGGTCCACGAAACGCTGCCCAATCGACTTTTCGTGGGATTCGGAGGAACCCACCAACAATTTCTCTAATATAACCCATTAAAAAGATGTATCCATAAAGGATCTTTATTAAATATTTAACCCCATCTAATTTTCATATTCCATAACTAATTTCGGAGTCAAATTTGTCAACCACCTCGTCCCAGAATGGAGTATGAAATGATAGAACGGTTGACTTAGACTCAGGAAGGACAGGAACTAATACTGACTCAGGAAGGTGACTTAAGTCAAGTAAAGGTTCAGGAGTCGAAATTGGTTCAAGAAGCGAGTCCAAGTCAAGAAGTTGAAACTCAAGTCCACATGTATTTTCTAACAATGGGATGTGACCTAATATGGGTGATTCCAGTTCAGGAATGATAGGTGGAGGAATCAAAACTGACTCTAAAATATTACTCAAGTTTGGTAACAAAACAGGAGTCATATTGATTCAGAAAGTTGAACTGGATCACAGATTTGAGAATCTAGGTCACATATCTCATTGAGTTCAATATCAAAAAATTGAGAACTTGCCAATTTGTCAATAGGATTTTCAAAATTGTATAATTGGTCAAGTACAATATGATCCTCAAAGATGGGGGATTCAATTCATGATGAATAGGCATAGGATCCAACGTTGACTCGGGGAAAAGATCGAAATCAGGTGAAGATACCAGAGTCATATTCGAATCAGGAAGTAGAATTGAATCACTCAGTTGGGGTTCAGGATCATATTCATTTTCAAGTTCTATTTCAGGAAAAGGATAACTTGCTAACTGTCAATATCTTTTTCAAAATTTAGAGTTTGGGCAAGTTCAAATGGTTGTTCTGAAATGGAATCTTGATTTCCAAAATACAGGACTCTTCGGCTCTAACAGAATGGTTAGTAACATCAGAACTGGTCCAACGGTGAGAATGTAGAGATTCAACCATCATATCTATGTCACGATTACGAGTGTTTTGAGCCTGAGTCATGGCTTCAAGCATCTTTCCATAGTTGATAGGTTCATTGGTTTGATGAAAAGATGAAGAATTGTCTTGGAAGTGGTAGTGAAATTGTGAGTCCATCAGATTTGGGATTTGTGTTTGGACTCACGCATACTCATTTCCAAATTGATGGTTTCCTATTTTGGACGGGTGGAACTGAGTATGAATCGTGAAAATATTGTGGACTAGGTGGAGAAGGAGGACAAGTTGGTTGAAAATTATGCTCGGGGGAGGTGAATCCCCACTGACTCTGTGACGAGTTAAAATCGTTATGGAAATTATAGTCATACGATGGGGGACATGGTTATATTGATTCGGATAAGACCAATCCGGCACACTAGGTTGGTTAAAGTCATGATATGCCGGGTTGGTAATATCTGAAAAAGAGTTTGATGTGTAATATGGATTATTATTGAAGTTGAAAAATTGTTATTATAGGCCATATCACACAATGGAATACAAACAAAAAGAAAGAAAAACAAACAATAAACAAACAAGGAAAAGAAAAAATTCTAACCTAAGTTAGGGTAGACCTATGACCTAGACGACTCCTAACTGGTTAGACTGTCCACGGGAGGTCCAATGCAGTCTTTGACCACAAGCTAATCAGCCAGGTCAGGGCATGGTTGGTGGGAGGTTTTCCGTCAAAGACGTTCCTTAATTAAATAACCACCAACCTTCGGGCTTTCGGCTCTTAATCCTTTCCTAGACACTGATTTGACAAGAGTCAAATTCCAACACCTTTCCCCCTTAGGATAATCTCCTAATTGAGTCTGAGATGTCCCTAGGGCCAATGTCTACTTATTTTAAGTTAGGTTTGGGTTAGTGAGTGCTTGGAATCTGATTTTTGGGCTAAGGAAGGGTGATTAAATCCCCACCTTATCTTGTTAATGGGTGGTGCCCTTAAAATCAATTAGTGCAAGTGTACAAGATAAATAAGATTCACTCAAAGCGATATAAATCAACCAAGAAGTGAGTCCTATGCTAAATGCAATGCATACGTACCTTGCTCCAGCACTCTTCAAAAGTAAAATAAATGAATTGAAAAGACACGTGCTTAAAATGCAAACGTCTAATCAATTTTTTATCTTTTCAACAAATGTTTTACTGTTGATTATTAGTAGGCTTATGTGATGGCATATAAGAAAAATTAAAGTTGCAGAAAACTACAATTTGCAAAGCAAGCAGCCCTACAAAAAGAACGTTAGTAGTCCACTCCTTTTTGCCGCGTTTTCGCGGCGTTGGCCGCGGATCCCGGCGCAAAGCAGAGGGCACTTGGTCTCTGCTTTCTAGAGCAGAGGCCCAAGGCCACTTATATGTTACTGCAACTTTAATTCCCTGCTTTGCTTGCCCTTTAACCTGCAACAGAGAAGAAAGTTCGTTTTAGTTCTAAAAATTTTCAAGAAAAATCAGATTTCAATAAACACGTTATACCCTCCCCGGCAACGGCGCCAAAATTGATTGAGGCTAAACCTGCACACAAAATACGATATTTCAGGACTTAAGAATAAATGTGCAAGTGCTCATTCTTCTTCCGCGATAGCAAGTGGCTATGCGGGTCGTGATCCATAAGGAGGATTTTGCGATAGAAGCGTTTACGTTCTTTATTGAAATCGTTATGAAAGAAAAGCGAAGATTCTTCTTTGTTTAAAGAAATAAAATGAAAGAGTTATGTTAAAGGTTAAAGTTAAAAGAAAGCGATAGATGAAGAAGGTGGAGAAAAACGGAGAATGACTATATACAAATGAATTGAAAAAAAAGTGAAAACGATTTGGAAGAAGTGGTGAAAGAATCGTGTTGGTGATAAAAGAAAAGAAAGAAGGTTAAGAATTACTTACCTAGTTTGATTGATGACTTACTTGGAAACCTGTGCATGTTCTACCTTTGTTTAGGAGGCGTTCAACGCATAGATCATAAGTCCGAGCTCAGTCCCCATTCGCATTATATCATCAAGTCTAGCACAAGCATGAAGTGATACGTCTTGAGGAGGAGAATGTCTTCATGAACTATCGTTGGCACTCACATAACATCGTTATACTTGTGCTTTGGAATTCACTTGTAAACTCAACAAAACAAACGAGGTAAAGTAGAAGGAGGAAGAAGAAAGCAAAAGAAAAGTAAAGTAAAGCAGAACATAAAAACAAAGCATTTACCTTTATTACTTACTGAAACAATGGAAGAAAGGAGGAGGGTACATCGGTGTCACTCTCAACATCAGCCTCTCTCTCTTACTTACATGAATCATCATCTAACCTAAGGCTACATACAATTTACATGAAAGAGAAGAAAAACCTAAACTAAGAAATGAAAAACTTGGCTAAGTCCTATCTCTGCATGGTCGTCCCATTTTCAGCGCAAGTACAGGTCTTTTACAGGCAAAAACCCATTTATAGGATCCCGGGGAGGTCGGGGGAGTAAACGCTCCCCCTAACTCCCCAACAAAGCCGCAGAACGCGGCTTGGGCCGCGTTTCCGCGGCCAGGGTGTGGCCAGGTGGCCACACCCTATTGGTGGGTTTCCCTGGGATATCCTTTTGCATTTATCTTCAGTTGTTTCTTCGTTTGGGTCCAGGATTCTGAGAAATGGCCTTGGATTCTTGGCTTAACCCATCGATTCTGAGAGGATTCTTCTCAACCGGTTTTCAACCTCTTGATTTTACCCTGATTCAGTGAGCTCGAATTAACTCTGATTTAATTCAGAATTTTGGTGGGCTTTGGGCTCATTTCTCTTCATCTCCT
>JAVJIF010029078.1:0-45588 GCA_038442645.1 Agave tequilana
AGTTACAAAACAGTACAACAAATTGTATATTAGCATCTTATTATAATGGGGCCGTCTAAGTTCTAGGCTTCAGTATTGTCCCATTTCACATACTTCCACTTATAACTTATAGAGCAAGTTATTTGGAAAATGATAAAATTCGATGAATCATGTTTTGGATAGGCCCCGTACATGCCCGGGACAACGGTCCTGGAGTATCCGGTGCTGAGCCAGAACGTACCGCTAGGTACCGGGACTTTATTACGCCTGAACAAGAATAGAGTATAGCAGATCCCATAGAAATAGGCCTAGGGCGTGTGCATACCCGGCAGGGATAAATAGGAGTATGGGTGCCAGCATACCCCACGGAATCCCTGGTGGCCGCCAGGTGATCCCTCAAGTATGTGCCACGCGTGACTCGATAAGACCACCATAACATGATTATTCAGGACCCATCAGTTTCCCAAACCGGGTGCAAGTTGCCTTATTATTATTTAATATGTAGTTAACATTCACAGGAATAAAAGGATCAGGACATGATCAGGAATCAGGAGTACATGAATACTATAGATTCGGGTCATGTGTATATAATACAGGATAACAAACACATGATTCAAGTCATTGTATGTCATACAGAATAACACAGCAGGATTCCCGTGAATGTGATAATCACAGATCAGGTATTAATATGTCAGGAGACAGGTGGTAAGTCATGTCTAATGAGGAGCGAGTGCTAGTAAGTAGAAGTCATGTCAGGTGATAACACATCAGTTGCTAAATGATACAGACAAGTGTATGTCAAGAGTTACTATAACAAGTATGTACATCACAATATAGAACGTGAATAACGATACAAATACATAATGCAATACAAGTCAACCGACAATGCGGGAAAGTCCAAAGGGAAGGCGAGGACACTCGCCTAGAACTTCAGAAAACACCATGAAATGCCTGATGTTCGAATCCAGGTAACTATAACGCGTAAACGCGTTCAATATAGTAAAGATTATATTTTATGGAGGAGAGGGAAGAGCTAGAAGGAGAGGGGATGAGGTGTAAGAGTCGCAGACGCGGGGAGTCGCGTTGCGTAGAGGCCACAAACGCAGGGTTCGAGACCCGCGTTAAAGCTAGGACACGAGAAGAATACAGACGCGGACAGGTGAGTTCTGCGTCGTGTAATATAAGAACGCGAAGGTCGCGTTTAGAAATTGCTTGGACCGGGGGGGTCATCTCCGCATCTCACAATTAATCAACAAGAGAAACAGAGAGACAGAAAAAATGAGAGTGAGAGAGAGACGGCAGGGAACAGAGAAGGGATGGAAAAGAAGGAAAATGAAGAGGAAAGAAAGAAAGAAGAGAAGAGAAGAAAGAAGGAGAGAAAGAAAGAAAGAAGAATGGGAGGGTGGGAAAGCCGGCAAGGCTTGGCGGCGGTCAGCGGCGGCGACGGCCGGAGGCCGGAGGTGGCCGGAGGCGACGGTTATAGCCCAAAGAAGGAGTGGTGATGGTGCAAGTGTAGTTAAAAATGAAAAATTGGAGTTTTGCAAAAGGGATTTCGGGAGAGCGAAGGTATAGCTCGTTAGAAAGAGCTCTGAGGGGAGGAAGATGATGCGTTGGTGGTGACCACGATGGTGTAGGTGGTGGTGGAAATGGTGGTGAAGCTTTGGAGGCTAATGGGTATTTTTTGATGGAAAAAAGAGGAAGAAGATGGTGGTGTAGTTTGGTTGTTGTGGTGTTTATTGTTGTTGAAATGGAGGTGGGAGAGGAGGAGATAATGGGAGTAAAAGAGGGAGGAGATGGTTGGCTAATGGTGGCCGGCCAAGGAAAAGCAAGGGGCTGCTGTTCGTGGCCCTGGTGGCTGCAAATGAAGGAGAAGAAAAGAAAATGAAAAGAGAGAGAAGATGGAGTACTTTATATATATAAGGGAAATGGAATTATTACAACATTGACATTGCAATGCCACTTCATCCAATGAGGCTGCGTCTCCATAAAAGCAAATCCGCGTATAGGCAAAAGAGAACTAGACGCGGAGATAAAAGCAGCGTCCAGGAAAAAACGCGACGGTTGCGTTTAACAAAATGACTTTTTTTTGCGTTAACAAAAAGGACAAAAAAGTCATAATGATTTGATTGGAGTTGGTAGCAGTGCATTAAGGGCCTGTTTTGGTTGTCGTAACTGGCCGTAATTCATAAGTCGTAATTGGTAAAGTCTTTTACCTTGTTTAACGATGCATGCATGTAAGCTTTATGTGTTTTGGTTGGTAATATAAAATAAGTGGTAAGTAAAAAGTGTATTGTTTTACGGTGTTTGGTTGTCGTAATGTGTAAGTCGTAAGTGAAAAAGTTGACCACAAAATTAACTATTTGGTGATTTAAAAAGTTTTAATATTTTCAAATAAATTAAAATGCTAAATATTAAAAAAATTAATATTAACATAAAAAATAATACAAATTTGAATGACCACAAAATTAACTGTAACTGGGCTGTAAGTGAGTGGTAAATGGTTTGCAAGTGAGTGTTAGTGAGTTCATAAGTCTTTTGCGAATTACGGTCCAAACAAACGCCGTAGTTGTAATTGGTTTGTAACTCATTTACAAATTACGGACTTTTACGCGAATCTTCGCATTAAAGACCAGATCGAGTCTTGTGAGACTCGCGTCTGAGGAGAGAGAGAAAATGAGAAGAATATAAATATAATATCTGGATAAATTTCGGTATCTGGGAAAACACCGAAACTCCGAAAAAGCCCGAAAAATGAAGTAGCTTGGAAAGCTTCTAAAAAATTCTCAAAAATAATAATATTATTTTAAGATATGTGGCGTAATCAGTTTTCAAAGATTTCATCTCATTTTCAAAATAAAAATCCTGAAGTCCACCGTCGATACCGGTCTACACCGGGTCAGCCGGATTTTGATAATCCTGAAAAATCTGAGAAAATGCATGAAAGGAGAAAATATAATTTTAAGGAGTAATATGAAAACGGAATATAGAAATTTAATCCAATTTTAAACTAAAATTCCTGAAATCAACCAGCGATACTGGGACCGACACCAAATTCAGTGGAATTTCGATAAATTTAGAAAAATCTCAGAAAAAGTATTTAGATAGAAATGTGATTTTAAGAAGTTATGGGAAAGTCGTTTCTTAAAATTCAACTCCGTTTGTAAATTAAAAATCCGAGAATGATCAGTGGTACTGGTCGACACGTTTTTGAAGATTTTCAATTTAATTCTGAAAAAAATTCAGAAAATCATGAAAAATGTAAAATATTGGAAAATGATGTTTGAAACTAAAATCGGTCAAATCTGAATAGCAGAAGGATCAAATTGAGTAATAAACTAGGATCGGGTCCCCAGTTCATACTAGGGCTGACTCCGAGTTCACGAATTCAGATCCAAGACAAAATGATCATATAAATATCTCATAATACAGAACAAATACAGGAAGTAAATTAAAAATATGATCGAAAAATATGAATACGCAACTAAGTACGTATTCTGGGAGCGGGTGTTACAGATTCAATAATGACTCCGGTGTCTTTACCTAATTTTAGTTCTTTTTTTGAGTCAGTATTAGATCCTGTGCCAGTCTATCATGAAATTGAATCACCCATCTTTGATGATCATCATATTGAACTTGACCAATACCATACTTTTGAAAGTTTCATTGATAAATTGGCAAGTTCTCATTTTTATGAAATTGAACTTAATCAAGAATGTCAACCAGATTTTCAAAATTGTGATCCAGTTTAAATTTTTAAATCAATATTGACTCCTGTTTTGCTACCTGATTTGAGCAATATTTTAGTGTCAGTCTTGATTCTCATACCTATCATTCTTAAACTTGAATCACCAATCTTAGAAAGTCACATTCCGTTGTGGGAAAATGAATATGGATTTGAGTTTTAACTTCTTGATTTGGATCCACTTCCTGAACAAATTTTGACTCCTGAGCCTTCACTTGACTTCAGTCAGTTTCCTGAGATCATAGTTCATGTACTTTCTAAGTTCAAATCAATCATTCCATCTTTTCATACTCCATTTTGGGACAAAGATGTTGATAAGAATGACTCTGAAATTATTTTTAAATTTTGAAAATTAGATGGGATAAAATTCATAATAAAAATCATTATATATACATCATTTTAGTAGGTTGTTGGTGGGTTCCTCCGAGTCCACTATCTTTAGATTGGACCGCTTTTCGTGGACCAATCAGACCACCACCGGAACCACCGCCTTGAGGTGATTTTTCCTTCCCTCTCTCTTGTTTCACGCATACATACATCCACGATGCATTGAGGACAATGCATGAGATAAGTGAAATTACACCTAGAGGGGTGGTGAATAGGTGTAAGGCTAATCAATTCAATATTCAATGCAAAATAAAAATGAGATGATGCAAACGATCACTTAAAGCAAGATTAGAAGCCGTATACTCCGTGAAGGATTCTGAACTTTTTCCTCCTGATTCCTCTAGATAAGAGTTTGAGGTGCTCAATACAATCTTATTGTAATGAGTATAGATCAATAATGAATGAATGAATATAAAGTAGATAAGAGAGACAAGAAATCAATCGCAAACAAAGAGATTTGTTTTGAGGTTCCAGCCACCGCTCTACGTCCCCGCCTTCACCACCGTGAAGAATTTTCAATCCACTAGAACTTTTCACCAAAGGAATTACAACCACTATAGATTATACAACTCCCCAACACACTCCTCTAATCCAGAGGTAGCGTAGCAACAATACAATAAGCACTGGGTGATCAAAAGACCACAAACTCTCTCTTGAAAACACTTCTTTACAAAACCCTAGAGAATAATATATAAGATTAAAGCTCAAGGTTTTGTAAGTAAAATTTAAAAATAGAAGAGAGATTTTAAGATCTAAAACTTGAAGAAGACTTTTGAAAATAATAGCACAAAAATAAAAACAAAAGCTCTTTCACTTGAAATCCCAAAACTTTGATTTTTAAATTTTTTGTTGTTGTTATCTTAACTCAACCCTAATGACCCCTTTATATAGAGTTTTAGAAGAGCAAACATAGAATAGTTTTACCAGCATAAAAGACGTAGAAATTGACCCTCTAATATAGCTTACCACATTTTTTTAATTTAAACATGTTTTAAAATAGCCTATTAAAAATAACTATTTCTGCCAAACTGGCAGACTGGCGGTCGACCGGAAGATTCAAAAAATCTGACTTTCGTTAGCCCTCCGGCCGATCGGTCGGTCGACCGTGACAAACTCAGGCTAAACCTGCTTACAGTCGGTCGACCGCAATGGGGACTGGTCGACCGCCCGGTCAACCGGGAACGTGCACAACATGCACACCCCCAATAACCAGAACTCCGGTCGACCGTGCGGTCGACCGTTCTGGCCTGTAATAGGCACGGTCGATAGTCCGGTCGACCGATCTTGGTCAAAGCAGAAAATCAGCCTAAAATACATTGTGAAAATATGTTATGTTTTGAAAAGATTTTTTGTAAGGTTTTTGAAATATAGAAAACTAAGTATACTGATTATAAAACAAAGTATATTTGATTAGTCTATGATTATGCATTATTATATCGCATTTTCCCACCGATTTATGAATAAATTATCGGTCTAAACCGTGTTTTGGTCTCTATTGCAGGTAAATCAAGAGTTCAAGGGAAAAGGAGTAATAAGATCTTAATTAAACCCCTTTTAGGGTAATTAATCTCGAATTTCGTGGAGGCAAGCAAGGGATCATCTAGAAGATACGATGAACCTAGACTCTTACGCACGTCAGACGAATATTCGGGCGAAATTACCAGAAACGGGATATACCAGGAAGCTGCTAGAACCAACGGGGACCCACTGACAAAAATCAGGGACCTAAGTCCCTGGTATTGCCGCGAAAACGCGGCAATTGCCGCGTTTCCGCGGCAATAGAGTGGAGCCACGCGTCGATTTTTGACGCGTGGCCCCGTCTCGTCTTCCAGAGACTTCTTATACCTATATATAGCCCTGTATTCTGCCAAAACGAGAGAGCTTTTCGTTTTGAGGAGTAGGTTCTGATTTTCTCTATGTTTTAGGTTAGTGTAGGTAGGTTCTCTTCATTCTATTTATCTTGTATTTTCTCTTCTTTTTAGATCTTGTAGTAGGGCTGAGAGATTCAGAGAGAGAGAGATAGAGAGGGATTGATGTAATAGATGGTGACAGTCTATGTAAAGGTGCCTCCTTTCTTCTCCAATGTAATCTCCTTCATCTTCTACATGATGCTTTGCTGACTTTTCTTCTCATGGCAATTTAACTATTAACCACTAACCATCTAACCACTTACTTGATAATCCACATGAATCGGGTAGCCTCTATAAGGCCTTGTTCTTGCAAGAGCCATTGATGGCTCATGATGATGGGTTCTAACATCTAACTTGCTAACTTGCTAACCAAGCTAACTCTCTCTTATTTCATGCTTTCTTTTAATAGTCTGATGATTTAATGTTTGTATTAGCTTGATCTTGATGCAAGTTTGAATGTAAAGAACTATCTCATTTGCCATGCTCTGTATCGTCTCTTGAAGCCAAGGATTAGTGATGGCCGGGGATCAAATATGAGGCAACTATCACTAAGAGGTTAGCATGGTTAGTGGATCAATTAGTAGTTAGTAGCCATGAGCTTTCTTTTTGCTTTAGAAACTATTTTCAAAATATCTCTTCATTGTTGTTTTCACCGCTTCTTTGTTTGTCCTTATTTTCATTTTCTTTACGACAAGCTTCATCTTCTTAGTTCTATTTTGTTTTCAAACAATTTCTCTTTTGTTTTCTTCGCCGTTTCATCGCCTTCTCCACCTACCACATTCTAGATTTCTTTTCTTTTCCTTTTCACTTTCTTTCTAATTCGTTTAACAAAGAAGAATTGTTAACATAAAACGTGAATAAAAACTGTCAATGCTTCTATCGCCTCCCTTCCCAGTGGATACGACCCGTTGAGCCAATGCTATAACGGAAGTTTTGAGGGTAAATTAGCACATACGAGCTTTTACATCGATTTCACAAACTACGCGTTTTTGAGTGCTATTTTTCGCCCCGATCATCATATTTTATAAAGGTTTGATAATCAAAAGCTAAAAACATTCTTTTGAAAAACGTGCAATTTATGTGTGTGTATTTTTGAGCTTCAAACATATATACTAATTTTTAACAAAAAAAATCATCTACAAGATGAGCCTACAAGCAGGCGTCTTTGAAACTTGATGTTGAGCAGTGATTGAGCTAGAGCCTAATATCCCATGCTTGAGAATTGAGTCATCAATACCTGTACCAACCTGAAATTCATTCTTGAACTTCTATTAGTACCAAATAGCTTTTATATGGTTTGTTATCAACAAAACACATAACTCGAGGATTGTAACGTTTGGACCAATAATCTCCCCCTTTTTGATGATGACAAAACATATAATCTATGAAACAAAATATTGGAAGGAGGTAAATGCTCTCCCTCCAATGATGCTCTATTATTAAGTACAAAACATGAAACATATATGAGATAAACATCAAAACAAACCCATACTTTCATACTTCTCCCCCTTTTTGTCATACATCAAAAAGGGTAAACAACCATGAAAACTCATCAATCAATAATACAAACATTTAAATCACCACATATTAAAGAAAATCTGTTAAAATCAAGTAGTTTAGTAAAAATATCTGCAAGTTGAAACTCAGTAGAAACATAATCAATTTCAATATCACCTTTCTCATATTGATTTCTAAGAAAGTGATATCGAATCTCTATGTGCTTAGTCTTACTATATTGATTTGCATTTTTAGTCATATGAATAGTACTAGCATTATCACAAAATATTTTAACATGTTCATAATGCAAATCATAATCAAGGAGAGTATATTTTATCCAAAAGGACTTATGCACAATAAGTCCCAGCAGCAACATACTCCGCCTCGAAGGTTGAGAGGGCTACAAATTTTTTTTTCTTGAAAGACCATGAAATAAGACAATTTCCAAAAACTGACATGTTTCACTTGTACTCTTCCTATCCACTCTACAACCTGCATAGTCAGTATCCGAAAAACTCGTCATTGAAAATTGTCCAGTCTTCGGATTGTTGGCCCAAAGGCCTTCCACCCTAGTTTTGATGATGATTAACTCATGTAGTTATGTTTACTAATTATCCTGTGATTTTAGTTACAGATCATTGATCAAGATATTAGTTGGTGATTGCTTCAAAAAGAGGAGTTTGGAAGCCGTCACATGGTGATTCCCGTGCCCGAGCATCGAGATCATACCTTTGCACTCGGCGGATCACGGTTTTGGACCGAGTCGACTTGAAGATGAAGATCGTCAAGAAGACTTAGGTATCCTAGTTTAGTGTTTAGTGTGTTTAGATCCATTTGTAAAGCTTAGTATAGTTGATATGCTCAAGTGCACAACACACACAAGTTTTATGTTTGGATATTGATTTTTCGGTTTTTAGTTTAACCGATATGTGTTTTCATGAATAGATTGATCAAATAAGTTTACATGGTTTAATGTATATTAGATTTGTTCTATATACATGCATGCTTCAACTACTTAGACAAACTTACTTTGATATACTTATTCATGTGTTTTAGGTTTTGTGTTTTAACAAAACTCATTTTTAGAATTATAGACAAAAACTATGATATATATGTTTCATGTATATTGGATTTCTATCCATATGCATTATGCTTCAATAGTGTTTAAATATCATGTTTTTTGTATTTGGATAAGTTTTGGACAAAATGTATTTTCTATTCAAAATTCAAGTTTTAGAAAATACGGTTTTGGTTTTTGGTAAAAATGATAAGACACAAAAATAGTTCAAATTGCATGATATTTGAGTTGTAATTTTTATCACATGTTTATATATCAATGCAAAATGATAAAACTATTTTTGGGGATTTTTAAGTATTTTACAAGATTTACTAAAAATATTTTAACATATTTTTCTGACCCTGTTCTGTGCCTGACAGGCTAGGTCGGTCGACTGTACGGTCGACCGAGCCAGTAGCCGGTCGACCTAACGGTCGACCGACGTGCACATACTTGTGCACGTCTGGCTGGCACTCGACCGAGCGATCGACCGGGTCTGAGAGCAGAGCTCTCTGTTTATTTCGGTCGACCGGGCGGTCGACCGGTAGCTGGCAACGGTCAAAATGTGACCGTTGGCCGTCGACCGCACGGTCGACCGGAAGGTCATTTTTGGCAGTTTCTGCTGCCAACGGCTATATTTTTCTGGGGCTACAAATACCCCATTAATGGCCAGTTTTCCATAAGATTTTTTTTGTGCGAATTTTTCTTTACTCTCTGGTGTTTTCACAGCAATCAAAAGAAGTTTTTGAAGTTAAATTGAACAATCTATTTGGTGTTTTTGTTAGGGTTTGGAAAATCAAGAAAGGGTTTTTGGGAAAAGATTTTGATTCAACTTCTATATCTTGGTTTCAGTTTTTCTCAAGGATTTTCTTTGTGATTTTGATTTTTATTCCATTGGTTTTCTCCACACTTGAGCTACATCTACTTTCTTATTCTATAGGATCTTTGTGTAGGAGAAAGAGATTGTTTGTGGTTATTGTTTTGACCACCAAGTTGTAAACCTAATCTTTTCTTGGCTTTGTGCCTTTGGGTTGTATCCCTCAAGTTGTGAGGTGATCCTTGTATTGGTTTGTGCTAATCCCTCAAGTTGTGAGGTGATTGTTGTTGGCTTGGAGTTGTGTCTCAAGGAGGAGGTTGTGTTTGTAAGGAGAGGAGTTGGGTACTCCTTGTAATTGTGATTGCCCCAAATCCTCGATGGAGGTTCCCTTTGTGGGAGTCGTTTGTGGACAAGCTAGTAGACTTAAATCCTTCTGTGTGAAGGCGGGGATGTAGAGCTGGGTGCTCGAACCTCGAAACATATCTTGTTGTTTGCGCTTGATCCCTTGACTCTTACTCTATCTCTCTCTTTACTTTGTGCCTTGCATTATTTCACATTGTTCATTCATACTTATATGCTTGGCTTGGTTGTGTGTGCATCACTAATTTAGTGAAATTGCAATTAGTTTTAAATTCCGCATTAAGTTGACTAGATTAGCATTATCACCTATTCACCCCCCCTCTAGGTGATTTTCAATTGGTATCAGAGCCAACGCTCCTGATACTTAGGCTTAACATCCTAGGTGTGAGATCCATTTGTTTGCTAATCTATTGTTTGCATTTGCTTGCTTGCACACATATAGTTTGGACCCATGGACTTCATGACCCCACCTTTGTTTGACCCTTCCAACATTCTTGTTTGGAAGACTAAGATGTCCATCTATTTACAAACCCTAGGCTTGCATGTTTATCTTGCCGCTACCAAGAAATGCTATCTTGGTAATAGCAATTATATAGGGGCCAATGCACAAGCCCTTGAGGCCATTAGAAGCACGCTTTCAAAAGAATATCTTATGCATGTTTCTAACCTTGATTCCGCTTTTGCAGTGTGGAACAAGTTGACAACAACCACCACCTCCAAGCTTCAATTGCCAATCCAACAAGAAGAGGAGTCTAGTGGAGAATCCGAGTCACAATGCTTAATGGTCTAAGGGAATGACTCCCTTGAGGTACTTTCGAAATCTCAACTAGATAGAGATGAATGTGCTAGTTCTTCAAATGATTATGTTGATCCCCATACTTTGAATGAAGAACTATCTATTGTATGTGAAAAACTAATAGAAAAATATAATGTTTTGAAAAAGAAAAGTCTAAGCATTAACAATGATAATAAAATTTGATTGCTAGACTTGATGTTGTTTTGCAAGAGAAAGAGGAGATTTCTAATGAAAGGGATTCATTAAAATCTCAACTTGAACTTGCACTTAAAGAAAATAAATTTTCGAAAAATAAAAATGATTGTGAAACTCTTTTGAAGAAAAATGAAAATTTGTCTTCAAAAGTTGATTTTGTTTCAAAAGAGAATGTTGCTTTGAAAAATAAAATAATTTCTATTTATAATGATTTAGATGCATGTTTAAAGAAAAATATTGTTTTGAAAAATAAGATTGATGCACATGTTTGCCATGCTAGGGTAGTATCACACACTTTCCCTATTGCATGCCACACTTCTTCTTTGATTAACAATGATATATCCATGCTTAAGAAGAGTGTAGATTGTTTGGGCTCCACTTTGAGCCAATGTGTTTGTTGGGCATACACGTTTGGAATCTTTGTTTCGAAAGAAACAAGTTCCATCTTTTCATGCACACCCTCCACGGCATACACATGCTCCTCACGGACACACTCATCACATGTATGCTCATGTGTACACTTGTACACATTGTGGACGTAAGGGCCACCTTACTAAATTTTGTTATGATAGATTAAATGTTTCAAATTTAGCAAATAAATTTGTTTGGGTTAGAGAAGGGACTAACCCCCATAGACCCAAAAGAGTATGGGTACCAAAGACCACCCCTCCTATTATTTTTGATGTAGGTGTGGGCTCTCACATGACGTGAGAGTTGCCGTACCTTGGAGTGGATGCGTTCCGAGCTTCATGGAAATCATATGGATGCATCACTTTCAAGGGAAGTTTGGTGGGAAGACCACCTTGGTTTGGAGAACTAGAGCGGTGCCCTCATTGGTTTTGGTATCGAATCTCTAACTCCTTATGTTTACATGCTTTCCATGTTTATCTTTCATAGCATGTTTTGATGTTTGTTGAATACTATGAAAATGCCATGCTTATTAGATTAGTGATATACATGTTTAGTTATTTTGAGACACCCATGTTTAATGTGGATAAATTTTTTTGTGTTCTCACTATATGGTTGCTATTGCGTATATCATATTTCTAATAACATGTGGACATTCATAATAATCATGTTTTTGCTTATCATGTTGATTTTTATCTTGTTTTTGATACTTCATGTTTTGAATATATGTTTAAATGTTAGTTTTCATTAAGACTTGGATTTATACTTGTGCATATAGTGGGCCACAAATAAATCTATATATGTTTGGGCTTGATTGCTTATTTGAACCCATTAGATGTGCTAGTATAGTCTAGTTTTGATGATCCATACATTTTAAACTTGTATTCCTAATTTTGGTTTTATTTTTGATCATGTGTTTTCATTTCATGTATATGTGTAATTTTGCCAAACTTCAACATATACATGAATACCCCTTGAGTCATTTGCTTTTCATGCAAATCTATACATATGGACTCAATCGTGTTTATGGATATGTATGTATACTTTTTGTTGACAAATCATACATATGCCTTGAAATGAAACTTGTTTTAATGGAAATTTAAAGTTTCATGTTTTTGTGTTTATGTTTAACTTCATGTATATGTCCATTTTATCCAAATTATTGTTATACATATACATCCTTTTGAGCCACGTGCCTTCATGCATATATCTTTGTGGACTCGTTGTGTTTGGATATGTATGTACACTTAATTTGTATAAGACATACATATACCTTGAAAATTAAATAAGTTTTAATGATTTTCATGTTTTCTTGTTTCAAGGAATTTTGAGCTTAATTGGAAATTTCATAATGCCATGTCACACATTACTTGTACACTCACCATTTTAAAGATATTTCTCATGAGTATGTTTTCATGAGCATGTATGGACTTTATTGAATATTGAGTGTTTTTTAAGTGCTATGTGATTTACATGTGTTTTATGAAAATTATTTTTTTTTTGTTTTATTCGTTGCTTGAAGGATTTCGCACTAGTTTACAAGTTTTTCATTTAACTAGTTCGTATTCTTCATATGGTAGGTTTTTCAAACGTACTCTATTTTCAAATCTATTTTTTAAAACCCCTACCTTCTATGGGAGGATGGATGGGAGATCATGTTCATGTATGCTTTAAAATGAAAATCATTTAAAACTTGAACCATGATTGGGAGGTATAGTTATATGAGATATACACTTGATCTTATTGTTATTTCAATTGGTATCATTGAATTCTTTTAATTGGTATCAATCTTGACATTTCTTGTATACTCATATATGTTTGTATGTATGTATGCTTTCTATTCCAAGAATATCAATTTCTATTGGTATCTATTTTTCATACATATATATGTTTTATTTGTGCTTATTATATCCCTATATCTTTAAGCACAAAATCTTGTTTATACTAGTGCTTGAGCTTTAATTTTGTTTCAATTGATTACTTTTAAATTGATATCAAGCCTACGCATTGTTTTAGTTGGTATTTCATAAAGGGGGAGAAAATTTAATTTTGTCATTCAATTGGTATTTGTACTCCCATACTTTATGATTGAAAATTTATACTTGGTATCATATGTTCAAAATGAAAAATATTTACAATTGGTATCAAAATTTTTGTTTAGACATTCAAAATTCATTATGTTTAATTTCAAATTGGTATCAAGATTTTCATGTGTTTTGCTTAAATTGGTATCATTATTTTTTGTTTGTTTCCTTTCAATTGGTATCAAGATGCTATTGTTTGACATATTTTCAATTGGTACCTTAATTGATTGTCACCCCTAATTGACTTTGTTTTTGTTTTAGACAAAAAGGGGGAGAATATTGTTTTTCTTATTTTCAACCTTTTATTGATTTTTTTTGTTTCAAACAAAAAGGGGGAGAAAGATTTGTTGATTTGGTTTTGTTTTTTACCCCTCATCGAAGGTTGTTTCTTTATATTAAAAAGAGGAGAAGATTTTGTTTTGTTTTGATTTTTACCCCTTTGTTGATGATTGACAAAAAGGGGGAGAAAGATTTTGGTTTATATATGCATGTTTATGTTTTGCATATATTAAGTTTAATTTAGTTTAATTTTAATTGGTTTCTAGAGCATGTTTTGTTTTTAAACATTTCATTGGTATCTAGAACCTTTTATTGTTTATGCATATAACATGTGCATTTATATTTTAAGAGCCTTCATTGCATATTCATTATGTTTATTTGTTTATGCGTGAGTTAAGGGGGAGCTTCTTTGAAGCTTAACTTTAATCCATGCATATATAACTCCATGAGTTTTGTCATCATCAAAAAGGGGGAGATTGTTGGCCCAAAGGCCTTCCACCCTAGTTTTGATGATGATTAACTCATGTAGTTATGTTTACTAATTATCATGTGCTTTTAGTTACAGATCATTGATCAAGATATTAGTTGGTGATTGCTTCAAAAAGAGGAGTTTGGAAGCCGTCACATGGTGATTCCCGTGCCCGAGCATCGGGATCATACCTTTGCACTCGGCGGATCACGGTTTTGGACCGAGTCGACTTGAAGATGAAGATCGTCAAGAAGACTTAGGTATTCTAGTTTAGTGTTTAGTGTGTTTAGATCTATTTGTAAAGCTTAGTATAGTTGATATGCTCAAGTGCACAACACACACAAGTTTTATGTTTGGATATTGGTTTTTCGGTTTTTAGTTTAACCGATATGTGTTTTCATGAATAGATTGATCAAAACAAGTTTACATGGTTTAATGTATATTAGATTTGTTCTATATACATGCATGCTTCAACTACTTAGACAAACTTACTTTGATATACCTATTCATGTGTTTTAGGTTTTGTGTTTTAACAAAACTCATTTTTGGAATTATAGACAAAAACTATGATATATATGTTTCATGTATATTGGATTTCTATTCATATGCATTATGCTTCAATAGTGTTTAAATATCATGTTTTTGTAATTGGATAAGTTTTGGACAAAATGTATTTTCTATTCAAAATCCAAGTTTTAGAAAATACGGTTTTGATTTTTGGTAAAAATAATAAGACACAAAAATAGTTCAAATTGCATGATATTTGAGTTGTAATTTTTATCACATGTTTATATATCAATGCAAAATGATAAAACTATTTTTGGGGATTTTTAAGTATTTTACAAGATTTACTAAAAATATTTTAACATGTTTTTCTGACCCTGTTCTGTGCCTGACAGGCTAGGTCGGTCGACCGTACGGTCGACCGAGCCAGTAGCCGGTCGACCTAACGGTCGACCGACGTGCACAGACTTGTGCACGTCTGGCTGGCACTTGACACGGTCGATCGAGCGGTCGACCGGGTCTGAGAGCAGACTCTCTGTTTATTTCGGTCGACCGGGCGGTCGACCGGTAGCTGCAACGGTCAAAATGTGACCATTGGCCGGTCGACCGGAAGGTCATTTTTGGCAGTTTCTGCTGCCAACGGCTATATTTTTCTGGGGGCTATAAATACCCCATTAATGGCCAGTTTTCCATAAGATTTTTTTTGTGCGAATTTTTCTTTACTCTGGTGTTTTCACAGCAATCAAAAGAAGTTTTTGGAGTTAAATTGAACAATCTATTTGGTGTTTTTGTTAGGGTTTGAAAAATCAAGAAAGGGTTTTTGGGAAAAGATTTTGATTCAACTTCTATATCTTGGTTTCAGTTTTTCCCAAGGATTTTCTTTGTGATTTTGATTTCCATTCCATTGGTTTTCTCCACACTTGAGGTACATCTATTTTCTTATTCTATAGGATCTTTGTGTGGGAGAAAGAGATTGTTTGCGGTTGTTGTTTTGACCACCAAGTTGTAAACCCAATCTTTTCTTGGCTTTGTGCCTTTGGGTTGTATCCCTCAAGTTTTGAGGTGATCCTTGTATTGGTTTGTACTAATCCCTCAAGTTGTGAGGTGATTGTTGTTGGCTTGGAGTTGTGCCTCAAGGAGGAGGTTGTGTTTTGTAAGGAGAGGAGTTGGGTACTCCTTGTAATTGTGATTGCCCCAAATCCTCGGTGGAGGTTCCCTTTGTGGGAGTCGTTTGTGGACAAGCTAGTGGACTTAAAATCCTTCTGTGTGAAGGCGGGGATGTAGAGCTGGGTGCTCGAACCTCGAAACATATCTTATTGTTTGCGCTTGATCCTTGACTCTTACTCTATCTCTCTCTTTACTTTGTGCCTTGCATTATTTCACATTGTTCATTCATACTTATATGCTTGGCTTGGTTGTGTGTGCATCACTAATTTAGTGAAATTGCAATTAGTTTTAAATTCCGCATTAAGTTGACTAAATTAGCATTATCACCTATTCACCCCCCTCTAGGTGATTTTCACGGATACCATAGACCCATTCCAATAGTGCCCTTAATGTATCGAATAATGCGTTTTACCGCAATCAAGTGGGACTCTTTAGGACAAGATTGGAATCTAGCACAAAGACATACACTAAACATGATATCCGGCCTACTAGCCGTTAAATACAACAAACTACCAATCATACATCTATAAAGTTTTATGTCTACACTTTTACCTTGTTCATCCATGTCAAGTTTGGTTGTGGTAGTCATGGGAGTTTTGTTAGTCTTTGTCCCTTCAAGTCTGAATTTCTTGATGAGTTCCTTTGTGTACTTGATTTGACTTATAAAGTTCTCATCACTTGTTTGCTTGATTTGGAGTCTAAGGAAGTAGTTTAGCTCTCCCATCATAGACATTTCAAACTCATTCTGCATACATGATTCAAACTCTTTGCAAAGTATTTCGTTAGCAGATCCAAAAATTATATCTTCAACATAAATTTGAATAATGAGAATGTCACTATCAACATACTTAATAAACAAAGTAGTATCTACTTTACCATTAACAAAACCATTTGAAAGAAGAAAAGTTGAAAGTCTTTCTTACCAAGCTCTAGGAGCTTGTTCTAAACCATACAAAGCTTTATCTAGTTTGAAAATAAAATTTGGATGTATATGATCAACAAACCCGGGAGGTTGTTCAACATATACTTCCTCTTCAATAAAACTATTTAAAAATGTGCTTTTGACATCCATTTGAAAAAGTTTGAAATTTTATAAGAAGCAAAAGCAAGTGTGATCCGTATAGCTTCGAGCCATACTACTGGTGCAAAGGTTTCCTCAAAATCGATTCCTTCAATTTGGGCGTAACCTTGGGCCACTAATCTATCTTTATTCCTAACAACATTTCCTTAATCATCCAACTTGTTCCTAAAAATTCATTTAGTACCAATCGTTGGTCTATCACGGGGTCAAGGAACGAGATGCCAAACTTAGTTGCGCTCAAACTGATTGAACTCTTCTTTCATTGCAAGCAACCAATATGAGTTGCCCTTGGCTTCGAGAATATTTTTGGGTTCAATATGAGAAATGGAAGCATAATGACCGCACAAATCATGTAGTTTAGAGCAAGTAGATACCCCCTATGATACATCACCTATGATGAGATCTTTGGGATGACTTGTAGCATATCTCTAATCTTTTGAAAGTGATTGAGATGGTTCCCCTTCATCCTCTTGAACTTCACCATTAAGTTTTTGCTTGTCTTCTTGGGTGGGTGAGTCCTCCAAGGATACTTTCTCCATGTCTTCACCTAAAGTGTCAATCTCTACAACATTCTTAACAAAGAATCAGATTCTTCAAACTTAGCATGCATATATTCTTTAATTGTAAGAGAGGATTTATTGAATACTCTATAAGCTTTACTAGTATTAGAATAACCAACAAAAATAGCTTCAAAAGCCTTAGTATCAAATTTACCCAAGTTATCTTTAGTATTCAAAACAAAACATTTACATCCAAAAACTCTAAAATACGAAACATTGGGTTTTCTTGAATAATAGATTTCAAAAGAACTTTTAGAAGAATTTTTTACAAAATAAATTATGTTCGATATATAGCATGCGGTGTTGCGGCCTCGGCCCATAAATGAGGGAGCCCGTATTCACTAATCATAGTCCTAGCCATTTCTTGAAGAGTACGATTCTTCCTTTCAACGACTCCATTTTGTTGTGGAGTTCTAGGACAAGATAACTCATACTTAATTCTATTTTCTTCACAATAAGTGATGAAGAATTGGTTGATGAATTCATCACCTCTTTCACTTCTTATGAGCAAATCGAAAAACCTTTTTCCTTTTCAACCCATTTTCGAAAAACATTAAAATGCGAAAAAACTTGATCTTTATGTTCCAAAAAGAAAATCCATGTAAAATAGGAAAAATCATCAACTAAAACAAAAACATAGCAATTTTCATTTAAACTTTTAGTTGTAGTAGGACCAAACAAATCCATGTGGATCAATTCTAATGGCCTAGATGTCATGATATCTTTGATTGGCTTGAAAGAGGACTTGATTTGTTTCCTAAGTTGGCACGCATCACAAAGCGGTCTTTTTCAAACTTCAAGTAAGGAATACCCTTCACCGATTCCTTAGAATTGATTCTAAAAAGATGGTCAAAAGATACATGGCCTAATCTTCTATGCCATAACCATGAATCATCATCAAAAACATTTAAACATTTAGCTTTGCAATCTAGATTTAACACATCAATAATATATACATTATTTTCACGAAATCCAGAAAGAATGCAATCATTAGTTTTACAATAAAAAATGTTACAAGAGGAATCATCAAAAACAAATTTGAAATCACGATCACATAGTTGACTAATACTAAGTAGATTATGTTTAAGACCATCAAGTAAAACAATATTTTTAATTAAGAGAGATGTACAATCTTGATGTTACCTATACCGATAATCTTGCCCTTGGAATCATCTCCGAAGGTGACGGTGCCACCTTCATCGTACCTTGATAGGGTTGCAAAATTGTTGATATCTCACGTCATGTGCCTTGAGCAACCGCTATCAAAATACTATCGCTCCTTACGTCTTGGAGCCTTGTGTGTACCTGCATCAAATAATGGAGTTGTTGACTTTGGTACCCATATTTTTTTGGGTCCTATGACGTTAGTACTTCGAACCCAGACTTGATTATTAGTACCAATTATATGATTATAATAAAATTTAGCTAGATGACTATTTCGGTCACAATAAGTACATTTATAAATTCTACCATACATAAAAGTATGATGTGCATGAGCATGCTTGGTGTGTGATTTAGAAGTGTGAGCATGTGTAGTATGAATGTATTTCTTTGAAGCATTTTTCTCGAAAATCATGTCTTCTAATTTAGCTTTATTAAACTTACATTTCTTTAAAACACTTCCCAAATTGTTGATTTTAATTTTAAGATAGAAATTTCATTTTCATCAATCTTGGGAAACTTAGCTTTACATGAAGCCTTGTATACATTAAAATCCTTTTGTGTTGATAAAAGAGTGGATGACAAATCATCTTTTTCTTTGGAAAAAGTAATAACTTTGTTTTGAATCCTTTTTCATATTTAGAAAATTTTTCTTTAAAGAATCATAATTATCTGAAAGTTCTACAAATGCATTTACTATAACTAGATACATCATTACTTGATTTATTAAATTTCATTTGCTCTTTCTGGAAGTCGTTCTTAGGACATTGTAGTAGACTCAACTTATCTCCCCTAATAACAAGTATATCACCTGGAGAGTAATTCTTCATGGCATATCTATCTAGCACCTTATCGATATAGGTCTTTTATGATAAACCTAATATTCCACATGTCATGTCACGTTGAATCTGGATGACTATCACAAAAGAAGTGTCTTCATGATCTTTCATCTCAAAATTCTTTGAGAGAAAACTCTTGGTCTCAAGTGTAAAATCTATATCGTTACTTGCTAATAGAATGTCATTCACATATAGCATAAAAAATATAAGTCTACTCCTTTTAAATTTATGGTAAATGCTTTGATCAGCTACATTCTCCTTAAAATCAAAGTAGGATATTACTTGATCAAATTTCAAATACCATTGATGGGATGCTTGCTTTAGACCATGAATGAATTTCTTTAATTTACAAACCAGATTTGAAATTTTAACTTCAAAACTTTTGGTTGCACTATATAGATTTCTTTCTCAATGTCACCATTAAAAAAGACAGACTTAACATCTATTTGGTGTAACTCTAGGTCAAATTAAGCCACTAGTGTTATGATAATTTTAAAAGAATGCTTTATGAAAATCGGGAAGAAAGTTTTTTTATAGTCAATGTCCTCTCTTTGAGTGAATCCCTATACGACAAGGCGTGTCTTATATATTTCGACGTTGTCTTTCGAATCCCGCTTAGTTTTGAACACCCATTTGCAATTAAGCAATTTCTTTCTTTTAGGCAACCCTACTAAATCTCAAATATCATTTTCTTTTATAGATTTTAACTCATCCATCATGGCATTTGACCACTTAGAGAAGTGAACACTGAGTTTAGTCTCATTCAAGAATATGGGGTCATCCTCTAGTCCTACATCAAACTCATGCCCTTCAAAATAAACTATATAGTCATTTGCAATGGTTGATCTCCTCTTCCTAGTTGATCTCTTAGATGCTTGTGATTGTTGACACTCCAAAAAACAAACTCCCCAGGTAGTACTTCAACTAGTCTGAACGATATCAAAACTTGTTGATATTTACAAAAGATAAGATGCGGACAAACTGACGAGCAAGTTCTACCCATTCTCAGAGACCAAGCGATGTCTTGAAACTTACTAATTCAGTAAAGCAGACAGTAAGCCAACATCACCTGTAAAGAGGCCTAAGCATGGCCTAAGAGAATTGCTTCGCTTGAAGTTCAATAGCCTTGTTGAAGGGCTAAGATATTAGCTTCGCCTGAAGCTTCTTTTGAGAGCTTCACTTGAAGCCCTTCACAGCATGGCCTAAAGAGTTAATCTTTAGCTTCACCTGAAGCTAATATTAGCTTCGCCTGAACCTTTTCTTGTGAGCTTCACTTAAAGCTCTTTATAGCTCTGCAAAGAGCTAATCTTCAGCTTCGCTTAAAACTAATTACAGCTTCACCTCAAACAAATTATAGCTTCGCTTAAACTAATTACAGCTTCACCTCAACAAATTATAGCTTCGCTTGAAGCTTTCTTGTAGCTTCGCTTGAGAGTTGTACTAGCCTCGCACAAAGTTAATTCCAGCTTCGCTTGAAGCTTTTCGCGCTGTGGAAGGGTTTGCCAGGTCAATATTTGACCTAGTTTTTAGTAGGCTAACCCACTACGTTAGTGGGGTTAATGCCACTTTAAGTAGTCGATTACACCTGCCCACTTTGTCCAATGTTAAGTAGAGACAGCCTGATCAAATAACTATTTTAGGCTCGCGCGAGCCTATATAGCCTCGCATAAGGCCTACACTTAGCTTCACATGAGGCCTTATAACCTCGCACGAGGCTTAGAATAGCCTCTGATGCGAGACTAAATGACTGTTATCTGTCTCTGCCGAATTCTAAGGGAAGTTACGCCCCTCAAGAGCCTATAAATTGCTCATTCTTGGGATGAGCTCGGGGTTGATTTTTTGGCTGGTTGGCTAAGAAGCTGAAGATCAAGAAGCAGAGGCAAAAAGAGAGAAAAAGAGTTAACTTTCTCACTTTTAAGAAATTCAGAGAGTTACTTCTCTAAATTCAGGGTGTTGATACCCTAAGACCTTTCTCTCTCAAGGAATCTCTAGAATCAGGCGAGAAAGAATTCCTTAAGACTCCATCGATCGCATCGTCAATGGAACAAAGTGATCGCGCGCTGACCAAACTTCTACCGGCACACTTTCCCAGAATCTCAGAAGAGATACTTGTAATTTTTCTGTTTTAATTACTTGTAATCGCTCTTCACCTTTTCGTCAGTTTTCCATACATTGATTTTTAATGAAAAACAGTGGTTGAGAATTTTCAGGTTCTATATCATCAACAGATTTACTTCAGAATGAACTATATTTGTACCTTAAATAGGTACAACTATATTTTCATGTTGAAGTAGAACAATTACTTCATCATTTGGAATGATTTCATGAGTATAACAATCTGTTCTTCCTCAAATGTGAAATCCTTATATAATTTACTCTCACTGTTCTGAATATCCTCAATAAATTTAGCATTATCTGTTTCTGTTATGTTCTAGTTGAAGGATAGTGAAACCTAAAGCTTCTAGACCTTTCAGAGTACCGAACGAAGAAATAGCTAATTGTTTTAAACTCCAGTTTCTTCTCATATAGAATATAAGGCTGAGCTTCAACTAGACAACCTTAAACATAGAGATGCCTAATACTGAAAGTTTTCTTAATCCATAACTCATATGGGGTTTTAGCTACTATTGTACTGGGTACTCTATTAAGGAGGTAGGCATTCGTTTTTAAAACTTCACTCCATAATGACTCTGGTAGAGTAGTGAGAACTATCATAATCCTAATTATGTCTTTTAGTGTGTGATTTCGTCTCTCAGCAATAGCATTTTGATGAGGTGTCTCTGGCATGGTATACTAAGCTACAATACCATACTCTTTCAAAAAATTAACAAAAGATAATGGGCATCTACCTGATCTGTCGTATCTGCCATAGTACTCACCACCACGGCCAGATCTAACAGCTTTAATTTTTTTATTTAGTTAATTTTCAACTTCAGTTTTATAGATTTTGAACATGTCTAGTGATTGGGATTTCTCATGGATCAAGTATAGGTACCCATAACGAGAGTATTTGTCCATAAAAGTTATGAATCCATGAAGCTGTAGGGAATGGACCATAGAAGTCTGTATACATCAAATCCAAGACGCTTAAACTCCGTCTAGTACCAAATTTCTAATATTTTTTTAATTAATGTTCGCCTAATGCCAAGGCTATTCACATACAAATATTCAAGATATGAAGCATGAAGTTTTAATTTATATAGCCATCAATCAGAATTCTACTACCCACAACTTTATATTTGAAAAATAGACTAACCATTTAATTACAAGAGTAACAGTAAATCCAGATCTGTCTAACAATGAAATACAAATATGATTTTGCCTAAAAGGATGATACATATAAAGTCTCATCCAAATTGAAACCCAAAAAACTAGAATCTAATCTAAGCCTACAAACTCCAATACCTTCAATTGCAGTTTTATTTTCATCACCCATGTATATGTGTCACTCAGCTGAGCTGGGCCTCTTTTGAGTTTGAAAGTTTCTCATTGAATTACTTATGTGAATTATCTATCCACCATGAATGGAGTGACATTAAAACTAAATTAATTTAAGAAAAAACATGAATATGAGATATACCCTTCTTAATTAGCCATTTCTTATACTTTATGCAATCCTTCTTGAGGTGGCCTACTTTCTTGCAAAGGAACCATGCAATGATTTTAAACTTCTTCTCCTACAGTTTTGCCACTGTAGGATTAGTGACTGTAGTGGTATTTGTGTTCCTCCTTCTAGTTACACTTTTTTCTTATTAGAGTTACCTTGAAATGCTAAGTGAGCACTTTCAGTCTTTTCTTATTTCAATCTCTTTTTTTCTAAGATACAATTACTGATGAGCTCAAAGAGACTCCACTTTTCCCTTGAGCGTTACAAATAACCTTGAAAAAGAGTTATACTGTGAAGGAAGAAAAAAATCAGAATGAAGTACACCAGAATCTTTTCAAAGAGTTCCAATTTCAGTGCCTCTAGTTAAAATAAGATTGGACATTTTCATAATGTACTCTCTTATATTTATTTTGCCATTGTAGCGCATATTTATCCGCTTACTAAGATGTGTGTTGGTCTCAACTTTATCCAATTTAATTAACTGGTCGGCTACTTCAGTTGGAAAACTCGTAGCACTAACTTTATCAGGCATAGAACCCCTAATAGTTATAAAAATAGAATATTTTATGACCAGTAAACACATCCTATTGGACCTCTCCTACTTATCATAATTGGTATTTTCTTCAACAGAACTTTTATCAATGACGGCAGAGAGTCCATTAGTCCTTAGGGATAGTCTAGGTCTCTAAATCTAAGAATGATCTTTTATGTGGTCTTGTCACTTCTTAAATTTTGTATCATTCAATTTAGACTACATAAGCATACAATTTCTCATCAATTTAACATAAACATTGCATTTAATAAAATTCTATTGCAATGTCATTAAAAATTGAATTTCAGAAAATGCAACCAGTCTGACCGATAGAGCTGCCAACCAAACTCTCAAAACAAGTTGTGTCTCCGTATGCAACATTGTACTAGCTCATTATAGATATCCTAAATTCTAGGTCCTATGTAAGAGAATAACGTTTCTTTGGGCAGACTGCCCCTTTATATGATTGGTCTCAAAGGTTAAGTCATTTATATTGATCATATAATATATATGATGACCCGACTATAATGACAACCTTCTTTTAGGTCGATTGCTACACGCATTGGCCACACAAATCTACGCATCTAAATTTTTGTTCAGTTATCCGACTAATTGATTAAAGTAGTGCAATATAGACCTATAGTTGTGGCAATCTTCTTGTTGGCGGATTATCACACACCAAGGTTCTCCCACGTGAATTACCCGCATCAAGTATCTGACATCGTACATAATTCGACCAAACAATAGTCTTTATTTCGGCCAGCTATTGTCCGCGTGAATTATATACGCAATTAAATAAGCAATTTTTTAACTTGAAACAGGTATATGTCTTTATCTGTATGTTATTTACTGTAGTAAACATCAATATTCACCATGCTAGCTAAATATTATAAGCAATATAATAAATATTGATGAAGCGAAAGCATGTAAGGATACATATTATCATGATAAACAAGCCCTTCAATGCCTTCTTTATATCAATTAGCTACTATTTTGTCATATCTAGTTCCTGTAATATTGTAGTGCTCGTCAAGAGCTTCGAAACGGCTATTTACACCCTCAAAATAGAGATCGGATGTGCCAGAAGTTTCTATTGGTAAACAGCTCTACAGTGCTTGTCAGGCGTCATCGGGTCTATACTAGACCCAACCCACAAAATTATGGGTTATGCTTCTCTTCTTAATGGGATGGGTTTATATAAATTGGATAAAACTCAATAAACTTAATTTGAGGTTATTTAGGATTAGATTTACTTATTGGATCAAAGTCCTAATTCTAATCCTAATCAAACCCAATAATCATTTGTGTGAGATAATTAGGAATAGATTAATTTTAATTTCTTTATTAGATTTAAATTTTATATCTATATCTAAAAAAAATCTAAATCTAATCAATCTCACAATCTCAAATCAAGAAATCCTAACCTCAACATTTTATTTTTTTTTACGTGTTTTGTCGTTTTTGACCATCAGCGGCTCACGCCGGCAGCAGGTCATCCTATGCGCGCAGTGCGCATGCATGACTTTATGCATGTACACATGTGCGCATGCCTTTGTACATGCATGCGTGTGTGCTCATGCATATGCATGCTTGCGGGCCAAGGGGTCGTGTGCAGCCACTTGGCTGCACAAGCCTTTTTTTTTTTTGAATTAAGTAACACATAGAAAAAATTTCAGAAATTATATACATAATTCAATTAATCTTTTCCAATTTAATTAAATTATTTGAGATATAAAATAATTCTTTATTGAATTAAATAAAGAAATAGATTGTCTTTTTAATATCGAGATCAAAAAATTTCTATAAATTCTAATGATTCGATAAAAAGGAGGCTCGGATACTAATTGTTAATCTAATAATTATCCAACTAAGATCTCACGCATGTAATACCCTCTTTATCAAGATCAAAGGAAAGGAGGGTTTAGGCATACTTGATTCCATCACGAAAGAGACGCCGAAGATTACACAATCTCGAGGGCGTTAGATTTGAAGGAGGGGTTTCTTCTCTTCAGCTAGTAAGTTCTCTTCTTGATCTTCAGAGGAGATGAGAAGGCTTCAAGAGAAAGATTAGGGAATAGTAGTGCAGAGAGAACCAAATCCATGATATTTATATCCTCAAGGTAATTCTAGTTCAACTCATCATAGATTTAAGCCCTTAATTAATATCAAGTGTTCCACACGTGTAAATAAGATCCATATTACAAATTTATTTACACCAATGGCTAAGTAGAATAAACTGTAACACCCCATCCTTAGAATACGTACACAGCTATGTGTCCTGATTTTTTGAGCGTATTTTCTTATTTTCTGTTATTTAAATTCTTACTCATATAGCAGTACGGCATGATTTGACCTTTTTGGTATTCAGATTTGAATGATTTTATTTCAAATATTATTTTTTAATATTCTAGATTTTTCATGATTTTCTGAAATTTTTCGGAATTAAATTGTAAATCTTCAAAGCTGGTGTCGACTAGTGTCGATGACCGACTTTCAGATTTTTTTAATTTACAAATGGAGTTAAAATTCTAAAAATAGCTTTCACATTATTTCTTAAAATCATATTTTCTATTTAAATGAATTTTTGGAAAATTTTTAGAATTTATCAAAAATCCAGCCTACCCGGTGTAGACACTGTCCACAGTGGATTCTAGGATTTTTATTTTAAAAATAAAATTGAATTTCTGAAACTGATTTCACCAAAAATTTTAAAATAATATTTATTATTTTTGAGAATTTTTGAGAAACTTTTCAAGATACTTCATTTTTCGGGCTTTTCCTGAGTTTCTGGTATTTTTCCAGATACCGGAATTCTATCTGGATATTTTACTTTTTCTCTCTCCTTGCTTGACACGAGACTCACCAAATCTGGGTTTAACATTTAATGCGGAGACTCTCTCCATCCCGCATTTAATGTTATGTCCTTCAGAAGAAATCAACTCCGATTTAGTCACCCATGCTTTTTTGTCTTTTCTATCAACGCTACACTCGCGTTTTTTCTCCTGGACGCGAATCCCATCTCCGTGTCTGGCTCTCTTTTGCCAGACTCGGATTTTATGAATGGGGACGCAGCCCTTTTTGGTGGAGACGCAAGTCTCTTTTAAAAGGATTGGCAATGGCAATATTGTAATAATCTTTTCCCCCTTATATGTACACCCCCTTTTTCCTTCTCTCTCTTTCATTCCTTTTCCTTCTTCTTCCAGCAGGCCAACGTCCAGCACCCAAAAAAAATAGCCCTTGCCCTTCCTTTGGCCAGCCACCCCCCCTTCTCCACCACTTCCTCCACCAACTTCTTTCACCATTTTCTCCACCACTTTCTCCTCCATCTCCTCCTCCATTCTAACAACAACAACGCCATCTCCACCATCTTCTTCTTTCTCTTTTCCACCAAGAAACCCACTTCCTCCATTAACTTCTCCACCATTTTCATCACCACCTACACCACCTTAGCCGCCACCAACCACACCAATATCTCCTCCTCAGCGAGCTCTTCCATTCTAGCCAACTCGTCGCTCTCCGAAATATCGTTTGCAAAACTCCATTTTTCTTTTTGAACTACACTTGCACCCTCTAGATTTCTTGGGCTTGGAGCTTTAGCCATCTTCTCCGGCCAACTCCGGCCAACTCCGCCGCTGCCGGCGAGGTCCAGCCGACCGACCTCCCCTTTCCCTTCTTTTCTTTCCTTCCTTCTCTTTTCTTTCATTCCTTCTTTCTTTTCTTTCTTTCTTTCCTTCTTTCTTTCTTTCTTTTTCTTTTCTTTTCTTCTTCTCTTCTCTGATTTTCCCCTCATCCTTGCGTCTCTCCCTTTTTCTCTGGTTCCTGCGTCCCCTCTCTCACTCTTTCCCTGCGTCTCTCTCACATCTCCCTATCTCTCTCTTTCTCTCATGTTTTATTACTAGACGCGGAGCTCACCCCGCGTCCAAGCACATCTTTAACGCGATCTTCGCGTTCATGTGTTAACGCGACGCGGAGCATGTGCTCGCGTCTGCGTTCTTCCTGTGTTATAAAACGCGGGTCTCAGACCCTGCGTTTGTGACATTAACGCGACGCAACCTCCTGCGTCTGCGACCCCGCATCTTCATTCTCACTTTTTCTGATTCATCCTTCTCCTTCTCTTTTTTATATATAATATTGGTTATTGAATGCGTTGGTTACTTAGATTCCAGAACTTGGGATTTTCCGGTGTTTTTGAAGTTTTAGGCGAGTGTTCTCGCTCTCCTTTTAGATTTTCCCATTTCGTCATGTTGACTAATATTGTATTATTTTCCTGGTATACTTACATATATCATGCTGTCACTTGTCACCTGCCTAATTTCACCTCCTAGTCATATATCTCATAGCACTTGATATACTACTACTTGATACTTACCCTGTTATGATATATTGATACCTGGCTTAAGATCATCATATCTACGGGAATCCTGTATTATATACGGTGATTTGAAATTATAATACTCATGTACTCTCGAACTCCTGATCTTGTCATGCACTTGCTTTCCCGTGAATTGATAATTACATAATAAATCATAAAAATGATCAACTTGCATCGGGTCGGGGAAAACTTGCGGCTATCAATATATATTCGTGTTTACAGTAGTTTTAGGTATGTTGTGCAACTACATTTCCGGTTTGACTTGAGGGCCTCCAGGCAACCGAGGGGAGCGCTGGCTCCCTCCTTCCTGGTACCATCTTGATAAGGGCATCCTATAAGACCCTACTGTACACCTTGCGGCAGGTTTCGTCTTCCAGCAACGGAACAATCCTGGGCCATGGTCTCGGGTATACACGGGACCCACTGTAAATATTGTTCGTTGATACCCCCGTTGGTTTCCAATATCAGCCTTGATTTACTCATATGTGGATGTATGTGTGCTGGGACACTATTACACATACCTAGACATATGGGTAGAATGAGTAATAACGAGTAATAAGTATAAATATCGAAATAATAGCAATAGATTTATCCAGGCCTTACCACTTTCATTTCGTATCTCCATTTCATGCTCACTATACATGTACACTTGATACAGTTCTTGACGCTTAATACTGTTTTGATCATGTCAACACACATATACCTATCTGTACACGACACTTGGCATTCACCTGTCTATTTGTTAGGGAGTTTCTGACTCCCCTGGACTTGCATGTTTAGGTTCTTAAGCTTGGATTGAAGCGGAGCCCTCCACCGAAGATTAAGCTTATCTCTGGAGCAAGCTGACTTGTCCTAGCTCCTTCTATTCCTGAATCTTCCTGCAAGCTCGGAGATCTTCTTCTCAGCCCGTGAGCACCTTTTTGCTGTACAAATTATAAATTTCACTTTTGTACCTGGCTGTGATATAATGTACGTGTACCAGTACATCAAGCTCTGTGATAACTTTGTAACCCTTATGTTGGAATGTATATATATATGTATATGCCACGCACTTCCATACTCTGATTCCTATTTGTACTGATGCTTAGCGTACATACGTGAGGGTATTTCTGACCTGCGTATATACGTCGCAGTAGCGTCTTCGAACCCGCCGGATCGGGGCGTTGCAGGTTGGTATCAGAGCCCAGGCTCTCACACCTACAGTACAACCAAATTGCAAATTAATGGGATCTTAATTTGCAGTTGGAATACATGAGTTTCGGTTATACATTTCAACTACAATATACAAAGTTATCCATTCTTTCTTGATATTCCTTCCCTTGATTCCTAAAGTCCATCTATCTTTTGCTTTCACTCCTCTTTCCAGACATCTTTTACCAACATAGATATGGATAGAAGGGCAGGACGTAACAACTCCGGGCAGCCACAGGACGGACCCGCAGGGGAAAATGTAGATATTCTAAGAGTTATCCAAAATATGGTGGAGAATCAACAAAGGCAAACGAACTCCTTCGGCAAGGCTTGATAACAGCTCCTCAGGAACGGAGGCCGGGCAACGTGTCAGACTTCAGGCGGTTGCAGCCAGCAATATTTATAGGGGGAGAGAGACTGCTAGATGCCGAACAATGGCTAATCGACACCACGGACCTCTTGAAGGCAGCACGAGTTCCAGAGGAAGATCAGGTGGAGGTCGCCAAGATCCAACTAAAGGATGTGGCTAGAACCTGGTAGCTAGCTGAAGAAGTAAGACTAGATAAACCCATCACGTGGGACCAGTTCTCTAAAAGCTTTTATGATAGATTCTTCCTTACCACAGCTCAGAAGGAGATGGAAGAGTAATTCATCCGACTTCAACAATGGAATCGATCTGTTGATGAATATGCTGCTGAGTTCTTAAGGCTGAGTCATTTTGCTCCGTATATGATAGCCGGACGAAGAGAAATGGGCAAGCAGGTTCCAATAGGGCTTACAAATGGATATTCAAGTCCTTTTGATTCCCCAACAGCTGAAAACATATTCCCAGGTCCTCACTGTAGCTCGAGAGGTGGAGCGAGGACTGGAGAAAAAGAATCTTGATCAGAGGAGGAAACAGGCCATGAAGAGGCCATTCCAGCAATTGGGCGGAGGAGGTCCAGTCAGAGCTGCAAAAGTCCCGATGATTAGACGATCATTTCGACCAGCCCCTCCTCAGACAACCCAAATAATTCCTGTTTGTAATTATTGCCAGAGGCCAGTCACTTGCAAAAGGATTGTCGCAAGGCTAATGGGTTATGCCTGGCATGTGGTTCCGGTGACCACACAATAGAAGGTTGTCCCCACAAGAAAATAGGGGTAATAAATCGGGCCTTACCGGCGCTTCCTGCACCTATTGGACAGAAGAACTCAGGGCCGATGGTCGGAAGGGCCCCTCTCCCTCCACAACAACAGGTTTTTTCACCCAGCTCCGAGGGGAGGAAGAACAACAGCAGGTCGTAGAAGAGGACGGGCCTACAACTTGATAGCGGAAGAGGCCCAAACTTCTGGAGAGATGGTAACAGGTAAGATTATGGTGCACTCTAAACTTGCCTTAGCCCTCTTTGATTCTGACGCTTCTCATTGTTACATTCAGATAGTTTCACTACTTTGCATTCTATACCTGTTGAATATTTAGACCACCAGTGGGAGATTAGTACCGGTAATGGGGTAGTCATCTCTAATAGAATTTGTGTAGATTGTCCGGTGGAACTGTGTAACAGGACTTTAGCAGTAGATATGCTCGTATTAGATACTAAAGGGTACGACGTCATCTTAGGCATGACTTGACTCAGCAAATACCATGCGGTTATTGATTGTCGGAATAAGAAAGTTATTTTCAGAATACCGCTTCAGCCTGAGTTCCAATTTAAAGGAGAACATAAGCCTGCCAGGGATAAAACACAGATGACTACTGCTGAGATCCAGAGAAAGGGAGTACCAGTTTGGAATGAGTTTCCAGAAGTATTTAAGGAGATCTCAGGACTTCCACCCGATAGAGTAATTGAGTTCTCCATTGATATCATTCCGGGCACAGTCCCAATATCTAAAGCCCCATACAGAATGGCACCCACTGAGTTAGAAGTTCTAAAGAGGCAGTTATAGGAATATTCTGACAGGGGATTGATTAGACCGAGTGCTTCACCATGGGGAGCTCCGGTACTATTGGCCAACAAGAAAGATGGTGGTAAGAGGTTGTGTATAGACTACAGAGAATTAAACAAAGTTACCATCAAGAATAAGTATCCCTTACCAAGAATTGATGGTCTTTTTTATCAACTTCATGGGGCCCGAGTGTTTTCGAAATTGGATTTACAGTCAGGTTATAACCAACTAAAAGTGAAGAAAGGAGATATTCCAAAGACAGCATTCCGAACTCGCTATGGTCATTACAAATTTCTAGTCATGCCCTTCGGAGTGACCAATGCCCAGCTGTCTTTATGGATTTGATGAACCGAGTTTTCTCGTCATATTTGGACCAATTTGTCGTGGTGTTCATCAACGATATCTTGATATATTCTAAAAATGACAGAGAGCATGCAGAACACTTGAGAATAGTGCTACAGACTCTCCGGCAGGAGCAACTTTATGCTAAGCAAAGCAAGTGTGAGTTTTGATTAGACCGTATAGCTTTTTTGGGTCATGTAGTTTCAAAGAAGGAATTTCAGTCAACCCTAATAAGATCCAGGCAGTAAAAGATTGGCCAATCCCAAGGACAGTAACAGAAATTAAAATCTTTATTGGATTAGCCGGATATTACAGGAGATTTGTCCAAGACTTTTCCAAAATCGCAGCCCCATTAATAAAGCTCACAAGAAAAGGGGAAGGTATCAATGGTCAGAGGAATGTACTACAGCATTTGAACAATTAAAGGAAAGACTAATTTCAGCTCCAATCTTGAAGACTCCCTCAGGAATAGGAGGGATGGTTATATATAGTGATGCATCTGGAAAAGGCCTAGGATGTGTATTAATGCAGCATGGTCATGTCATAGCTTATGCATTGAGGCAATTGAAACCACATGAGAGAAATTACCCAACCCATGACTTAGAAATGGCGGCGGTAATATTTGCGTTGAAGATCTGGAGACACTACTTTCTGGGGGGACAAAGTATTTATCTATACTGATCATAAGAGTCTTAAGTATATCTTTACACAGAAAGAATTAAACATGAGGCAAAGGCGGTGGCTTGAATTGATGGCCGACTATGACATAGACTTACGGTACCATCCTGATAAAGACAATACAATCCCAGATACATTAAGCAGGAGACCAGAGAACAAAGTATTATTACAACTTACTCAACAGAAGGAGTTGCTTCAGGAAATCGTTAAGTTGGACTTAATGCTAATACAAGGAACTGATGAGTCAGGTCAATTAATAACCTTTCTGATTCAACCAACCCTGATAAATGAAATTAAGGAAGCCCAAAAGGGAGACCCCAGATTACAGAAATTCAGGGCTCAAGTAGAAGCTGGATTAAGGACAGATATCTGTATTCATCTGGATGGTGCACTTTATTTTGGTAACAGAATCTGTATACCACAAGGGGAAGTCCGGCAGAAAGTTTTGGCAGAGGCACACAGTTCGGCTTATTCCATACACCCAGGAGGAAATAAAATGTATCAAGACTTGAAGCAGAAGTTTTGGTGAATGCCATGAAGAGGGGGATAGCCTAGTATGTGGCAAAATGCTTAGTTTGTCAGCAAATAAAGGTAGAACATCAGAGAACAGCTGGACTTCTACAGCCATTACCGATACCCGAATGGAAGTGGGAACATATCACCATGGATTTTGTTACAGCTCTATCCCGCAGTCTTAAGAGTAACAATACAGTATGGGTAATCAATGATCGCCTCACAAAAGCAGCTCACTTCCTACCCTTCAGAGTAGGTCAGTCAACAGAAGTTCTTGCAGATAAATATATGAAAGAAATTGTTCGTCTGCATGGAGTTCCAGTTAGCATCGTGTCAGATAGAGACACGAGATTCCGATCACATTTTTGGGAAAGTCTCCAAGAAAATTAGGAACTCGTCTGAAATTCAGTACATCATATCATCCCCAGACAGATAGACAATCTGAACGAACTATCCAAATCCTTGAAGACATGTTACGAGCCTGCATGGTAGAATTTAAAGGGTCATAGGAAGACTATATTCATTTGGTAGAATTCTCTTATAATAACAGCTATCAGGCCAGCATCAAGATGGCTCCATTTGAAGCATTATATGGCCGAAAATGCAGGTCGCCAATATGTTGGGATGAAGTCGGCGAAAAAAGACTTATGGGACCAGATATTCTAGTTCAGACATCAGATAAAGTCAGAATTATCAGAGATCATCTCCGGGCAGCATAGAGCCGACAGAAGAGTTGGGCAGACACTAATAGAAGACCGTTGGAATTCAGAACAGGTAATCATGTATTTTTAAGGATATCACCAATCAAAGAGATAATCCGATTCGGTACTCGCAGAAAACTTAGTCCGAGATACATCGGCCCATTTGAAATTTTAGAGCGTGTAGGAGATGTGGCTTACCGATTGGCATTGTCACCATCTTTAGAAGGAGTACATAATGTATTCTATATATCACAGTTGAGGAAGCATGTCAAGGATGAGAGTCATATTCTAGATCACTCAGAATTAGAACTACAACCAAATTTATCCTACAAGGAGCAACCGATGGCCATTCTGGACAGAAGTGTCAAAACATTAAAAAATCGGGCAATACTATTGGTACTGGTTTCTTAGAATAGACATGCCCCAAGAGAATCTACGTGGGAACGAGAGATATATTATCGTGAACGTTACCCCCAACTTTTTACATCTTAGTTGGTAAAATTCCTTATCCCTACTCTTTCTACCTTCACATCCCCATTATCGAAATTTTGAGGACGAAATTTTTGATAAGGTGGATGGATTGTAACACCCCATCCTTAGAATACGTACACATCTATGTGTCTTAATTTTTTGTGCGTATTTTCTTATTTTCTGTTATTTAAATTCTTACTCATATAGAGTACGACATGATTTGACCTTTTTGGTATTCAGATTTGACTGATATCAGTTTCAAATATTATTTTTTAATATTCTAATTTTTCATGATTTTCTGAAATTTTTCAGAATTAAATTGTAAAGCCGGTGTCGACCAGTGTTGCTGACCGACTTTCGGATTTTTTAATTTACAAACGGAGTTGAAATTCTAGAACAGATTCTATTTCTCTATTTATAGCTTCCTTCCACATTTGTGTTTCTGGGGTTGACATAGCCTCTTTAAATGTTTGAGGCTCACTTTCAATAGCGTATGCTATGAAATCTGGACCAAAAAATTTTGAGATTCTAGATCTCTGACTTCTTCTTGGTTCAATTTCTGCATTAACAATCGGTTCCTCGGGGCTTTCGTCCCTGAATGCCATCTCATGTATTCTTTTCCCAGAAGTCTTATTTGTTTCCCATTTATATAGAAAAATATCTTCAAAGACCACTGCATCTCTAGATTCGATAATCATGTTTACATGAATATCTGGTATCTCTAATTTATGAATCAGAAATCTATATGCACTACTACTCAAGGCATAGCCTATGAATATGCAGTCCATAGTTTTTGCTTCCAGCTTAGTCTTTTTAGGTAATAGTGCTAGTACCTTTGCAAGGCACACCCACATTTTGAGATAATAGTAGGAAGGTGTCCTTCCATGCCATAACTTGAATGGTATAAGACCAAGTTTCTTGTGGGGTACTCTATTTAGAATATAATTTGCAGTTAATAGAGCTTTCCCCCACAAGTTCTGCGGAGATCCAGAACTTATGAGCATGGAATTGACCATCTCCTTTAAAGTTCTGTTCTTTCGTTCAGCAATTCCATTTTGCTGAGGAGTATATAGTGCTCTTGTTTGATAGATTATACCAAATTTAGCACATAACTCACTAAAATCATTTGATTCATATTCTCCGCCTCTATCGAATTTTAGAATCTTGATATTCTTGTTGAGTTGATTCTCAACTTCAGCTTTATATGTTATAAACATATTCATTGCCTCATCCTTACTGTTTAAAAGATACACATAACAGTATCTTGTACAGTCATCAATAAAAGTAATAAAATACTTTTTCTCGCCTCTAGTTGATATAAATTTCAAGTCACACAGATCGCTATGAATTAACCCTAAAGGTTCTGTATTTCAATCAATTGAGTGAAATAAAATTTTCGCTAACTTGGCCTCAACACAAATCTCACACTTACGAATTTCTTCCAAGTTGAGTTTAGGAAAATATCCTAGGTTAGACAAGTTCTTTAAAGACTTGTAATTTATATGCCCTAATCTAGCATACCATAAAGTAGGAGACTCAAGCAAATAAACAGAAGTTTTTCCTTTATTTATAAGCTTCGGGTACAAATACACAGACTTTTTATCTACTACTGCAACATTGGCTTTAAAAAATCCATCAATAAGATAACCCTTTCCCACATACATCTCTCCCTTAGTAAGTACAAATTTATCTGATTCAAAAACCATTCTAAATCCTTTCTTACTAAGTATTGATCCAGAGATCAGATTCTTGCGGCACATCGTTCAGAGTAAGCTCTTTTCCAAATGTCCACTTCAGGATGACCTTGCCTTTTCCTTCAACCTTTGAGACAGCTGAATTTTCCATGAATAGTTGCTCATCTTACTCTAGTTTTTGATATTCAGAGAATAATAAATTCTCAGAGCAGATGTGCCGAGTAGACCCAGTGTCTACTCACCAATCCTTATTGTTGGTTGTCAGATTCAACTCTGACACCACAGCTGAAAGGCTTGGCGACGCATGGTCGGTCAAGTTGTCTGTGGATGGTTCTTCTTGTTCTTTTTGAGAAGGCTGCGACATTCATTCGCCTTATACCCTTCTTTGTTGCAGATTAGCAGGTTCCCTTGAAGCGCATGTTCTTACCTTCTTGGACCTTGCCTTTGTACCCCTGGGAAGTCTTCTTCCGCTTTAAGCTTTTGGAAGTAGACACTTTCCCCTTTGAGTCTTCGATCACATTGGCTTTGGCTTCGTAGGAGTTCTTACTGCTCCTTTTCTCGGACTTTCTGTTATCCTCCTCGATTCGAAGCCTCACAATGAGATCTTCCAACTTCAGCTCCTTTCGCTTGTACTTCAGGTAGTTCTTGAAATCTCTCCACGCAGGTGGGAGTTTCTCCACGATAGTAGCAACCTGAAAGGTTTCAGGTAGAATCATACCTTCGCTTCTATCTCGTGCAAAATAAGTTGGAACTCTTGCACCTGACTGATTACAGTCTTGCTGTCCACCATTTTGTACTCCAAAAATTGTCCTACGACGAACTTCTTGGTACCAGCATCCTCAGTCTTGTACTTCTTGTCAAGACTGGCCCATAACTTTTTTGCCGTTGTGATGGGACAGTAGACATTATAAAGAGAGTAATCCAGTCCATTTAAAACATAATTTTGGCAAAGGAAGTCACCTTGAGTCCATGCATACACTGTAAGGACTGAGTCCCGATCAGTTTCGAGTTCTGGTGGATCTTCTTGCAGGAATTTGGCCAGATGAAGAGTGGGCAAATAGAAAAGCATCTTCTATTACCACCTCTTGAATTCTGTGCAGTCAAATTTTCCTGACTTCTCCGGCTTCGGGATAGGAAGTGGAGTAGGCATCAAAGCTTGTAGCTGCATGTTTGGTGCCTTACTAGAGCTATCTTGATTAGTCTCAGGCATTTTCTATAAGTTCAAGCAGAATAGAAGTAAGAAACTTCAATAAATAATTGTCTTAAGATTGTTGGTTTCTAGAATCAATCTGACAACTAATCAATATCACTGAAATATCAACAATCTAATTGGCCAGTTCGGTTAATATCAGGTGGGAGGTTTTCCGTTCAATAGAACGTTCCTTAATTTAAGAACCACCTTTCAATTTCCTTCCTTAGTTTAAATACCATTAGACTGGTATAAGTCAGTCTCAATATACTAAATATCAATATATCCCCTGTATAAAGAAATTAATTCACTTATACAGTACTTGGAGTGAGGTACGCTTAAAGCGAATCTCCTTAAGACAATTACGTCCCCTGCACCAGTGCTAACGGGTTACTGGACGCTGGTCTCTCAAGATACAACAATCCTTCACGGTATTTGGATAGCACTATCAAATCACCGTACGGTCGAACTATAGTTAACCAGTACCTTCATAGGATTAATGAAGCAGCGGGACTATGACAAATTTCGGGAGAATATTTGCCTTTACTTTGGAGGAGTACCTAGAATATTCTTCTTCGGAAGTCCAGATTCAGACAACAATTCTATTAAAGAATCTGTTGAATTTTCTGAGCCCTCTTTCAGAACGAATTTTTGCAGAATCTCTTTTGGAAGCCGCTTCAGAAACCAGGTTACTGATTTCCCACTTCCTGTTTGGAAGTCACTTCAAGACTGAGAGAGAGAGGATCTCCTTCAGACTGAGTTCAGAAATTGTTGGTGTGTCTCTTAAATTGAGAAAACGGAGTGCTATAGCGCTCCGGGAGTGCAACCCATACCCGTGACACCCGGTTCAAAAAGAACCAGGCCGGGTAAGGAACCTGGACCCGGACCCGAGCCCGAGCCCGAGCGCGCGTGTACGGGCATGGTTCCCTCTCAATCGCGCGCGAAAACTCCAAGTACCCAAAGGGCACGCCCTTTGTTCCCAATTTTCTCTATTTAAACACTACGAACTTTCATCTCATGGCCAATGTGGGACTAAATGCTTTATATCTACCTTTAGTCCCATTTTGGCTTTGAATTAGGCAATCTTTAGACTTAAATATCTCATTCATTCGAAGTCGGAATTGAACATGTGAATATATCACGTTCATCCCCAATGGAAGGAGAACACACTCCAACCATCATCCAATTGATTCGATCAACAGATCTCGCCGTAATTCAATTCAAAGATTCACATATATTTTTCATATTCCCAACAATCGCCACTCTCCCTATTTCTTCTGCTACCTTCATCACTTCTAGCTTCCTCGCTTCCTGCTGAATTCTCTTTATATCCAGCTGGGCTCGAGCTGGGATTTTGCTCTGATGGTTGATAATCTTCCTCGTCAGACCCTGACCATGCCCGTCTCTTGCGATTAGATGAAGTTGCACCATTGGAACTGCTTCTGCACCATCGGAAAAGCGAAGCAGACGAATGTTGTCAGCAAAGTTACAATAAAAACTATCTTGCGAATTAAGCATATGAGAATAAAATCATGCACACTGCTAAAGCAATATCAATACTAAGACATTCGAATGGGATATCAGTGAAATGTTGAGAGGAAGACCCCCATAAAACAAATAGCCAGACAAATTATTCCAAAGTCCAAACATGGGTTTCAAGAAGGTTGGGCAGAATGTAAAATATAAATTAGATGGACCATGCCCCTTGGCTAGACAGAAAGTAAAATATAAACAAAATAGAATCATGCTCTCCTGTTGATTTATTTACTAAAGTTTAGAGAAAGGAATACTACCATGTCCTCTTCAGCATCAGAATCTTCGAGACCAGCAGCAACAAAATTATCTCGTGTTCTGTCCTCTCCGTCATCCTCCTGATCATTCGTGGGGTTTGCATCTTCTTCATCCATTTCCTCAGCATCATCCTCCAATTCTGCTTCTTCCTCATGTTCATCGCGTGCCTTGCTCTTCTTATCCTTCCTGGTCCTCTTCCCACCTTTCCTCCTCCCACCATCTCCACTGTCGTCATCCTCCCCCTGGGTTCTCTCCTTCCGCTTACTGCCTGGAGTATTGACGGAAATTTTCCATTGTTCCTGCAGAACAAACATTGTGATCATCCATAGAACATATGAAACTTTTGAAACATATGCTGACACACAACAGAAAGCATGCAATTAATTTTAGACTGGATATCAATTGATAGTTTATGCACATTCATTGAAAACACACAATATCAAAAATTTCCAAATTCAATTGATATATTACAAAACCCTTGCAGAGAAAAATTAACAATTCTAGGTTGTTATGCTAGAATGGTTTGAAACAAGAGCATAAACTGAGTGAAATTGTTAATCTCATATTAAAGTGGCCCACATAACCTTGGTATTTGCATTGGATTCCTATTAAGTTTAACTGATATAAAGGATGCCCATATAATTGTCACATTTATATAGTTATTTGGTCACTTGAAAATAGAAAAGATACCATGATGGAAAGGTTTATTTTCAAGGGGTCTTTTTGCAAATGTGCGACCCACTTTTCTCCTCCTGTAAAGAAACAAAACTCACGCGAATATTTTGTCGTGAGAATCCATCGTGAAAAGAACAGAGAGTTTTGTGAAAGGAAAGGAGCAGAGAAAAGAGGATCCATTGCAAGTTAGGGTTTGCAGATTCCAGAGGAAGGATTCAACATCTTCTCCAATCTCCATTCAATCTTCATTCAATGGCCTCAGGTATGAATAGATTAGGGTTTTTCTATTATGAAAGATTTTGCATTATATGATTCTTGAGATGTATGGTTGATTCTTGATCCATGGACGTTTTATTCCACATTATAGATGAATTAATTCCCAACATTTGTATCAGAGCCATGATTAAAGAATCGATACATCTTGGATTTAGGAATTATGAAAAGTTAGGGTTTTTAATTAACAATTCATGAAATCCAGATTTTGATCTTTAATTGTAGAATTGAAGAGGATCTTAGAAACCCTAATCATGATTCACACTCCTTAATTATACAATTAGTATGGATCAAAATTAGGATTTTAGAAACCCTAATTTTCCTGAATTTTTCCCGATTTTTCCATAATTTTTTGGGATTCGGGCATAGTCTGGAACTGCTGTTCGGTAACTGGATCGTGGGCTATTAGTCGACTATAGGGATTGATTAGTCGACTAATAGTCCATCCCGAAAGTTACCCGACTCTCTGTTTCTAACAGGAGTCGACTTGGGTTTTTGATTAGTCGACTAGTAAAGTGTATAGTCGACTAACCTTTTGGCCAAGTCGACTAATATTTAACCGAGAGTTTGGATTCTAACAGGAGTCGACTAATAAAATTTGTAGTCGACTTATAAAGTTTTTAGTCGACTTGTGATTTGACCTAGTCGACTGATAAAATGTGTAGTCGACTAGTCATGTTGGTATAGTCGACTAACCCTTGCTTGTCCTAGTCGACTAGACCCAAATCTGTAGTCGACTTGATTTGACCCAAGTCGACTGCTCATTTCTTGTAGTCGACTAATGTTTGAATATAATCAATCATAAAGTATGTTACACATTTAAGCTATTGTGTTAATATTGATTGATGTTTGGTCAAGTAATGTATTGTAGTATTATGGCATTACACAAATAATAGAATTAGAGAATATTATTGGTTAGTTTGTATTCATAAGGCTTATTGATTTAGTAGTTGCCAAAGTGACCTAGGTTAGTAAACCTTATGAATATACAACTACATAAAAGACATGTTAATGAGGTAGACAGTAAAGACAATAATATTCTCGGTGGCAGTTCTAGTTAGGAGATTGGGACTGGCCCAAAGGAAAGTCCCTTTCGAATAATTATGAACCGGGGTAGGATAGTGTAATTTATGCAACCTAGTGGTGTAGAAGTGAATACCCAAAGGTAACATGACTTACTATCTAAGTTGGCATAAATTATATTAGACCTACGTAGGTGATAAAAGTTCTCACCTAAAGAGTGAACACTAGATATGCTTAGGTTTCGCCCAAAGGAGAAATCTGAGTGATATCAATAGTTCATCTTAATTAAATTTAAAGTTATTGTATTGATTCGTGGCCTAATGTGAGCTATGTCCTATTATGTTTCAGTGAACGTCCCCACTTCTCTTCACACTCATGCCACTAGCATTCCGGCCTTGGATGGTACAAACTTCTCAGAGTGGTATGAACATGTTCAGTTTACACTGGGTGTCCTAGACCTAGACATGGCCTTAATAGTTGACAAACCTGATGAAGTAACTGCTGAGAGTACAGCAGAACAGGTCAGCCATGCCAAAGCTTGGGAGAGGTCTAATAGGCTCAGTCTAATGTTCATAAAGATGACCATAGCTAATAACATCAAGACTTCTCTCCCACATACTACTAGTGCATCGGAACTTTTGTCTACAGTAAAGGACCGATTTAAGTCAGCAGATAAGTCATTAGCTGGTACCTTAATGGCTGAACTTACCACCATGAAATATGATGGTAATAGAGGAGTTCAGCAACACATTCTGAACATGTCTGACAAGGCTGCTAAGCTAGGATCACTGGGTATGAAGGTTGATGAGTCCTTCTTGGTTCAATTCATCCTCAACTCACTTCCTTCACAGTTTGGGCCATTCAAGATCCACTACAATACTCATAAGGATAAGTGGAACTTGAATGAGCTAACTAGTATGTGTGTTCAAGAGGAGGTGAGACTGAGGCAAGAAGGACAGCACTCAGTGTTGGCAGTAACTTCAGGGGGTATCCATAAGAAAAGTAAATATGGAAGAGGTAAGAAAATTTCCATCAAAGAAAGGAAATGACCATGGGGAAAGTAGCCAAGGTCATAGAAAAGCTTTCACTGTCAAATGCTACTTCTGTGGCAGAAAGGGACATGTGAAGAAGGACTGCAACAAGAGGAAAGCTTGGTTCGAAAAGAAAGGTACAAATCTTTCTTTTGTATGTTATGAATCAAATCTTGCTGAAGTTCCTTCTAATACTTGGTGGATTGATTCTGGAGCCACAACTCACATAACTAATTCAATGCAGGGATTCCTTACAACCCGGAAACCGAAGGAAGTGAGAGATTCATCTTTATGGGAACCGTCTGAAAGTGGAGGTCGAATATGTTGGTACTTATCGATTACTTTTGGAGACAGGTCATCAGATGAATCTTGAGGATACTTTTTATGTACCTTCAATTTCCAGGAACTTAATGTCTGTATCCAAATTAGATGTTTTTGGATATTCTGTTTTATTTAGTTGTGGAAAACTCTCTTTAATGTATAATTCAATGCCGGTTGGGCATGGAATTTTATGTGATGGATTATATAAATTTCATTGAATGATGAGTTTGCACAATCTTTATTGTCTCTGCATTCGAATGTTGGTATAAAACGTGGCTTAATAAATGAAAAATCCTCTATCTTGTGGCATAGAAGACTGGGGCATATCTCCAGGGATAGAATAATAAGATTAGTGAAGACTGGGATTTTGGATGACCTGGACTTCACTGATTTTGATGTGTGTGTAGATTGTATAAAAGGAAAACAAACTAAACACACTAAGAAAGGTGCCACAAGAAGTAAAGACCTCCTTGAAATAATTCATACAGATATTTGTGGACCTCTTTCCATTCCATGTTTTACTGGAGAGAGATATTTCATTACCTTTATAGATGATCTATCACGGTATGGTTATGTTTATCTAATTAATGAAAAGTCTCAGGCTGTTGACATCCTTGAGGTGTTCATTACAGAAGTCGAGAGACAGTTAGATAGAAAGGTTAAAATCATAAGATCAGATAGAGGTGGTGAATATTATGGTAGATATGATGAGTCAGGACAACATCCTGGCCCATTTGCCAAATTCCTAGAAAAGCGTGGCATTTGTGCTCAATACACAATGCCTGGTACGCCTCAGCAGAACGGTGTTGCTGAAAGGCGAAACCGAACTCTTATGGATATGGTTAGGAGCATGATGAGCTTCTCTAAAGTACCCAATTCATTGTGGAGTGAGGCCTTAAAGACTGCTATGTATATCTTAAACAGGGTTCCTAGTAAGGCAGTCCCTACAACTCCCTTCGAGCTGTGGACTGGTAGGAAACCCAGTTTAAGACATTTACATGTTTGGGGTTGTCCAGCAGAGGCCAGAATATATAACCCACAAGAAAAGAAATTAGACTTAAAAACAATATCTGGGTATTTCATTGGTTATCCAGATAAGTCTAAGGGATACAAATTTTATTGCCCTAACCATAGTACAAGAATAGTTGAAACTGGTAATGCCAGATTCCTAGAGAATGGTGAATTTAGTGGGAGTGATGAACCAAGAAAAGTAGATCTTGAAGTTGTAAGGGTAAATATCCCAATTACCTTTCCTTCAAGAGAAATTGTTGTACCTCAGCTTGATCATCAAGTTGAGATTCCAGAACAACAAATTAATGTTGGTTCACCACTCCATGAGGATATTCCCATTGAAAATGTTGTAGAACCACCACAACCGGCAGCTTTGAGAAGATCTCAAAGGGAAAGAAGATCTGCCATTTCAGATGATTATGTGGTATATCTACAGGAATCTGATTATGATATTGGGGTAAAGAAAGATCCAGTTTCGTTTTCACAAGCCATAGAATGCAATGATTCTAGTAAATGGGTTGATGCTATGAAAGATGAGTTAAAATCTATGGACCAAACCAAGTCTGGGATCTCGTTGAATTGCCTTATAACTGTAAGAAAGTCGGGTGTAAATGGGTCTTTAAGACCAAGCGCGACTCTAAAGGCAATATCGAACGATATAAGGCTAGACTTGTGGCCAAGGTTTTACTCAGAAAGAAGGCATTGACTATACAGAGACCTTCTCTCCAGTATCTAAGAAGGATTCTCTTAGAATCATTATGGCACTTGTAGCTCATTATGATTTGGAGTTACATCAGATGGATGTGAAAACTGCCTTTCTAAATGGGGATTTGGATGAGGATATCTACATGGAGCAACCTGAAGGGTTCGCAATTAAAGAACAAGAACACTTGGCTTGTAAATTAAAGAAATCTATATATGGACTTAAACAAGCTTCCAGGCAATGGTATATAAAGTTTAATGATACCATTACCTCTTTTGGATTTACAGAAAACACTATTGATCAGTGTATATATCTAAAGATCAGTGGAGCAAGTTTATTTTTCTGGTTCTGTATGTAGATGACATCTTATTAGCCAGTAGTGATCTTGGTTTGCTGTATGAGACTAAAAGCTATCTTACCAAGAATTTTATGATGGTTGATATGGGTGAGGCAGCTTATGTTATTGGCATAGAGATCTTCAGGGATAGATCTCGAGGATTGCTAGGACTGTCTCAGAAAGGATATATCAACCGGGTCTTGGAAAGATTCCATATGGAAATGTGTTCAGTCAGTCCTGCACCCATTCAGAAGGGTGACAGATTAAGTGGTAGCCAGTGTCCCAGAAATGACTTAGAAAAGGGTCAAATGCAGAAAGTTCCGTATGCATCAGCTGTTGGGAGCTTGATGTATGCAAGCACTTGTACCAGGCCAGATATCAGTTATGCAGTTGGGATGTTGGGAAGATACCAAAGCAATCCAGGAATGGAGCACTGGAAGTTGGCTAAGAAGGTTATGCGGTATCTTCAGGGGACAAAGGACTATATGCTCACATACAGTAGATCAGACCAGTTGGAGGTGGTCGGCTATTCAGACTCAGATTTTGGTGGTTGCCCAGATAGCAGGAAGTCTACCTCAGGATTTATTTTCTTGCTAGCAAGTGGAGCAATCTCGTGGAAGAGTGTGAAGCAGTCTCTCATTGCTTCTTCCACGATGGAGGCTGAGTTCATAGCTTGTTTTGAAGCCACAATCATGCACTATGGTTGAGGAATTTTTATCTCAGCACTTGGTGTAGTTGACTCTATTGCCAAGCCGCTGAAGATATATTGTGACAATACAGCAGCCGTATTTTTCTCTAAGAATGGTAAGTACTCTAATGGTTCTAGGCACATAGAACTGAAGTACTTGGTGGTTAGAGAAAGAGTTGAGAAACAGAAGGTGTCAATTGAAAGTATAAGTACCACCTTAATGGTTGCTGATCCATTGACTAAAGGATTGCCTCCAAGACATTTAAGGAACATGTTGTAAGGATGGGTCTTTTGGGTAATCTGTAAATGTATATATGGTACTTGTGTAATTGACATTGTTGTACAAATAACAGTTTGTTTCTCTATTTCCTGTTATCCAATTGTGTGTACACATATTTTGTATGGATGTATGTTAAACAGAAAATGTCTTTACAAGACAATTACAGGGGTCATTATGGTTTATGGACTCAATTAGTAAGGGTTATCAATGTTGTGGTACATAGAAGGGAATATGACGTGGATGTTGTATAACCGCTATGACTCGCATTGATAGTCTAAGCTAATTGCAGTATTATAGTATTACATATTTGGGCTTATCAGTTGTTGTTTTTAAATTTGTGCACATGTCAGGTTTTTCTGTATGGAATCCAATGGAGTCAAAATGATTTTGAAAATGAGTCTTTTTCTTTTATTTTGTCTTTTCTAAAGTTTTTAACCTAATCGGTTAGTGGTCCAAGTGGGAGAATGTTAATCTCATATTAAAGTGGCCCACATAACCTTGGTATTTGCATTGGATTCCTATTAAGTTTAACTGATATAAAGGATGCCCATATAATTGTCACATTTATATAGTTATTTGGTCACTTGAAAATAGAAAAGATACCATGATGGAAAGGTTTATTTTCAAGGGGTCTTTTTGCAAATGTGCGACCCACTTTTCTCCTCCTGTAAAGAAACAAAACTCACGCGAATATTTTGTCGTGAGAATCCATCGTGAAAAGAACAGAGAGTTTTGTGAAAGGAAGGAGCAGAGAAAAGAGGATCCATTGCAAGTTAGGGTTTGCAGATTCCAGAGGAAGGATTCAACATCTTCTCCAATCTCCATTCAATCTTCATTCAATGGCCTCAGGTATGAATAGATTAGGGTTTTTCTATTATGAAAGATTTTGTATTATATGATTCTTGAGATGTATGGTTGATTCTTGATCCATGGACGTTTTATTCCGC